>CM050900.1:3177500-3257500 GCA_027726005.1 Juncus effusus | reverse complement strand
GGTGTCTATCACGTTCGCCTAGCTCATAGATTTCTTTTACAAAGTTGTGGTGGTCTAAAATGAACACATTGTAAAAAAATTATTACATATTTATTATAATATATATTTATTTTTTTCAATAGTTCTTTTTTAAAAATTAGGATCAAAGTAATTAAATACATATTACAGTTGAGACTTCCTATGTGGGTGGGTTATATGGCTGAAAACATTCCATGCTTAAAGTCAAATTTGGAAATCTTTAATCGTTGGATGCTTAGAAAAGAAGGGTTGGTGTGACAGAAGATGAGGGTTCTGATCTGACAATCTCTATCTGTAAATGCACAAAATGATACTCTTTTATTTTACTTTATTCTATTTATTTAATTTCGAAACCAAAAAAATGATGGATAGTCAGAATTTTAGACATGTGAAAGATCATATCTTGCCAAATTCACAGTACCTACTTAAAAGTCCAACTTCAAAAGCTTTACTCACCATAAATTTTATGAAAATTTACAAATAACCGTCAAAATTTTGACTTTATTTTTATCTAGCACTTTTTAAAAAAATAATTCAACGAAAAACATCCATTTGAAAATAATTCACCATGTAGCCATTCCAGCGGGACAGTTGATGTACTGGCGGAACAAGGCTTTTTTTAGTTTTGTTGATCCCGGCCCTTAAACATGCTTAGGCAAAAAATAGATTTTTCCGCGAAAAACTCTGGCGGAACAAAGTGAACTTATTTTTTCATCCTAAACTCCAAATTTAGCAAGAAAATTAGCCTAAAATTACGAAATCAATTGTTCCGCCAAGCCATCTGGCGGAACAAGCGATATTCCAATTTTGAGGCTGGCGGGACAACAAAATAGCTTGTCCCGCCAGACCTTCTGGCGGAACAGATAGTTCCGTTCCAGGCTATGTGGTTCTGACAAAAAAAATGTCATATCCCGCCAGATCTCCTAGCGGAAGAGATTGTCCCGCTTAAAGAAATAGTACATTTTATTTGCAGATGCACACGAGCATGAGAGCTTAGAACCCGTACAGAATGAATTAAATAATGAAGATGGGGTTAAGAACCCGTTTGCGATATTTGATAGGGCACGTGTATACAATAATTTACTTCCGAAAATTGATGATGATGAAAATGAATTAGATAAGGAACCAGAAATAGGTATAGATGACGAAGAAGAAATTTATGGAGATGACGAAGAAGAAAGGGAGAGAATGAACCATCAGACAGGATTTAAATATATGAAAGATGGTGAGATGATGAGTGTAGGGACTTTAGGCGATCCGTCGGCGGCGAAGTTCGAAGATAGTTCAATGTGTGATATGCGAGAAATAATGTCTTATCAAGTACGAGTGTGCATGAAAAAGGGGATAAAATCTCGCATAAGGGGCAGACATTTGAAATGAAATCAGAGCTACAATCGACCGTAAGATTATATAGTGTCATGCATCACCGAGAAATTGTAGTCGACCACTCAAGCAAATTCATGGTATTGACTATGATAAAATTTTCTCACCTGTAGTTATGCTTAAATCCATCGGAATTCTATTAGCCATAGCAGCATATTATAACTATAAAATATGGCAAATGGATGTCAAAATAGCTTTCCTAAACGGTAATCTAACCGAGTACGTGCATATGATGCACCCCGAGGGTTTTGTCGATCTCAAGAATTTTGGTAAGGTTTGCAAGCTTCAGAAATCCATCTATGGATTGAAACATGCATCTCAAAGCTGGAACTTTCATTTTGATGAAGTTATCAAAAGTTTTGTTTTTACCAAAAGTGAAGGTGAGCCTTGTGTTTACGTGAAGTTCAGTGGGAGCATGCCTGGTGCTTTAAGTAGATGACATATTACTCATAGGAAATGACATCCCGACATTATTGAATATCAAGAAATGGTTTGGAGATAATTTCTCGATGAAAGACCTAGGAAAATCCTCCTACGTGCTAGGAATCAGGATCTATAGAGAAAGATCTAGAAGGCTTATAGGTCTGAGTCAAAGTACATATATTGACAAGGCTTATAGCATGCCTACCCGAAATCACACACAAACCATTGTGATTTCCGATAACATCACGCAAATAACTAAAAAACCACCCCCATGTCTCATGCTTCTCCCTCTCAACTAAAGCAAAAACTAAAGGAAATAAATGACCATTTGCGTCGGTACCAATCGCCGTCAGTAAGCATCCTTGCAAAACTGAAAATCATAGAGTGATGGGTCAAATGCCCAAAAAAGAACTTCGAACTCGGCCTCACCATCACTATTTGGAGCACCAGTTTTAAAAGAATACAGAGTACAAGGATTTGTTGATGCTATTACCATCATCCATTCAGGGAGCAAATTAATAGGCTATTTCCATCCCCCAAATAAGAATCTAATCGCATGTTGCTTTTTGCATGCAAGTCTTCCAATATGATATGGAATATTCAATCTTTAATTTAACCGCTTATATTTCGATCGCTGGTTTAATTTCTAAATTCTCTCTAATGATATCTAGAATTAGCCCCCTCAACAAGCGCACTTGTTAACTGTTTGTGGTCTTTTCTAGGTGTCCGATTAATACATATGTGTGGTTGTCTGAATGTTTTAATCTCAAATAATTCTTGTTTATTTACCAAAGCTTGCAGCCTCCAATTACAGCCATTGCCATCATGTTTAAGCTTACATACCACAATGTATCTCTCTTTAAAATTAAACTTTCGTCACAAGTCTTGCTTTGTAGGTTTGTACCTTTCCATCCACGTCGGTCTTCTTCTTAAAGACCCACTTACATCCGATGGTCTTCAAGCCTTCGGATGGATCAATTAAATTCCAAAGTTGATTGTCTTGCATGGATTGCATCTCGGCTCTCATGGCTTCTAACCATTTCTGAGAGTCAGGACTCTTCATAGCCTTTAGGTAGGACGTGGGTTCATCATCTACGAATGTCACATCATCATCATTAGACATGAGAAATCCATATCTCTCGGGCTCATGACGAATCCTATTAGATTTACATTAAGTCTGTTGTGTTTCAAGCTCGCCAACCCTTTGAGAGCTCTTCCATCACAAGTTCTGTAACTGTAGGTGAGTCTCGAATTTGTTCGAGTTGTACTTTATTCCCACTGCTTCTCATGGAGACAATTCTCTTTCTAAGAAAATACCATTGCGGGCAACAAACACTTTATTTTCTACTGGGTTGTAAAAGTAATATCCTCTTGGCTCTTTAGGATATCCCACGAACAATATAAACACTTACAAACTTGGGTCCAAGTTTATCGGAAGCTTGATATTTGACATAAGCCTCACATCCCCAAATCTTAAGAAAAGACAACTTGGGGCTATTCCCTGTCCATATCTCATATGGTGTCTTTTGAACCGCCTTTGATGGTATCTTGTTCAGTATGAATGCAGCTGTCTCAAGAGCATAACCCCAGAAAGACGTTGAAAGACTCGTTTGACTCATCATCGAGCGAACCATATCCAATAAGGTTCGATTCCTCCTTTCAGACACTCCACTCCATTGAGGAGTTCCTGGAGGAGTCAGTTGTGAAACTATTCCACATTCTCTGAGATGATCTTCAAATTTCTGACTCAGATATTCGCCTCCTCGATCAAATCGAAGTGCTTTAACCTTCTTGCCAACTTGATTTTGTACTTCATTCTTAAATTCTTTGAACACTTCAAAGGATTCAGACTAATGCTTCATTAGGTAGACATAACCATATCTACTGAAGTTGTCCGTGAAAGTTATGAAGTACCGATAACCACCTCTAGCCGGCGAACTCATTGGTCCACATACATCAGTAGGTATGAGTCCTAATAAGTCATTGACCATTTCACCAACTTTTGTGAATGGTTTCTTAGTCCTCTTGCCAAGTAAACAAGACTCGCACATCTCAAATGATTCCAAATCAAATGAGTCTAAAAGTCCATGAGAGTGGAGTTTAAAAATGTGTTTCTCATTTATATGGCCTAAACGACAATGCCAGAGGTATGTCAGATTTTGAGTCATTCGGTTTAAATCGTTTAGTATGTTATATGTGGACTTGTAATTCTCTTTCTTAAGATCTAGCACATAAAGATCTCTTCCTAATAGAATATTTTCATAGAAAAGATTATCTTTCAAGATAGAACAATTATTATTCTCAATAACAAATTTATAACCATCCAAAGCTAGACTAGAAATAGAAATAATATTTCTGCTCATAGCAGGTACAAAATAACAAGTATTAAGTACTAATACAAGTCCGCTAGGCAAAATCAATAAATAAGTACCTACGGCTAATGCAGCAACTCTTGCTCCATTTTCCACACACAGGTCGACTTCGCCCTTAGCTAATCTTCTACTCCTTTGTAGTCCCTGCACATCATTACAAATATGAGTACCACATCCGGTATCCAATACCCAAGATTTAGGAGTAAGTAAATTAATTTCAATAATAAAATACCTGAAGCAGTAGTCACACTATCCTTCTTGATTTCATCCTGATAAAGTTTGTAGTTTCTCTTCCAATGGAAGCAAACTCCATCCTTGTCTTTCTTGATCTTAGGTTTAGGCAATACCTTGCCTTTACCCTTGCTCTTATTCCTGGTCTTCTTACCCTTCTTCTTGTGAACCATTAGGACGTCGTTGACAACATTTGTCTTCATGTCCTCCTGTGCGTTCTTAAGCATCCCATGCAACTCGATAATGGATTTCCCCATCTGATGCATATTATAGTTCATGATGAATTGCTTAAAACTAGGAGACAACGACCCGAGAATTATGTCAATAGCCAATTCTCTGGGCATAGCTGAACCAAGACTCTCCAATTGATCAAGATAGCTCTTCATCTTGAGTACATGAGCACTCACAGATGAACCTTCAACCATCTTCGTATCAGTTAGAGAGACGGTCGCCTTGTAGCTCAACTCTAGCCTGCTCTTGGCACATTTCCTTGAGAGTTATGATCATATAATAAGAACTCATTTCCTCCAGTTGTCTCCGAAGCTCGGAGGTCATGGTCGCTAGAATGAGATAACTAATTTCTACGTCATCATTGATGTATTTGTTGTACATGTCCCGGACAGCCCTTGTGGCTCCCTGTTCTGGTTTCTCTGGGTAAGCCTCTTCTATGACATTCAGTTTATTGTCAGCTTTGAGAACAATTCTCAGATTTCTAAACCAGTCCAGGAAGTTAGACCCATTGAGCTTATCCTCCTCAAGGATAGATCACAAATTCAACCCAGTTCAATTGTTATTGTTTGCCATTATTCTACAAGTTAAAATGTAAAGTGTCATTATTATTTATTCATTGAGGATGTATTGATTTTTCTTACATTATACTCCCACTATTTTTCTTCAAATTAACTGATTGAAGTTTCATAGTGAGTCAAGATCCGTTTTTCATTGAGCAATAAGTGCGCTTTGGCGCAACCCTTATTGCCAAACTATTTAGGTAGGAACATTTCCAATTGTATCATATACAACTCTTGCCTTTTATGGAATGAGGATCACTTGCCCGGTATATTATCCCATCTTGTGCCCTGAGCCCAAGTCCGACTTACTTGCTCAGTTAATTTTAACCATGTATGATTATCGGCGAAATCAAATCCAGCACACTCAGCTTTGGCATGACCTATGCTGGACGCCATTTCCCGCGTACCCTCCTCTTAAGATTAATTTTTCACACACTCAGCTTTGGCATGACCTATGTGGAAAGTTATCATAATAATGCGGGGTTCAGTGACATGGGAGGCACTTCTTTACTTAATATTCTGAAGGATTTTGTTTTAGATTTATCAATATAAACATCACATAAATTAAGTTAAATATGTTATGGGCCTAATCCTCACGAGCGATCACGAGGTTCCTAATCCTAGTTCTATCTCTATATTGCAAGTGTAATCATGAACGAACCATTCGTTGTTTGTGTGCGAAGATCCAGTGCCATCTTGCGAATATTGCGCGAAGATCCTCGTCTCGTCTTGACATAATATCTTTCCTAACAACTATCATATTGCTAAAATAGTAATTTACAACTTTGGACAACTCACAGGTTGCCATAATTATAACTTTGTACAACTCACTGGTTGCCATAGATATTAAATAAAATTACAAGCATTCGCACACAAGATTACATCACAGAACAATCACAAATCTAAGGCTCAAACCATATTTATATATTCAAATTCCATGTATAACAAAAATTAGGGTTTCTGCAAAATTCAGCCTTATTCCGGTGGGAACGAAACTATTCCATTCGCAAGGGAACCTGCGCTGAAAAACTTATAGTTTCCAGCGTTATTCCGTTCTCAACAGAACTATTCCGTTGGGAACGGAATCGTGCTGGAAAATTCATTTTCTTTTCTTTGAGTTCCGTTTCGAAAACAGATTTAGAAAAACTATTTCTCGAAACTCTAGGAAATCATAATATCCAATATTATATTCCCATAAACTATCTCCGTGATGTTTTGAAATAATATTTTCAAAACCCTAAAATTTATTTTACTAGAATTTCATAAATTTTAAATAGAATCGACGATTATTTCCTTAACGAACGCTCTGATGCTACTGTTGGGGAATCCATAGCCATGTACGTTACATGCGCAGCGGAACCTATGGATTCAACCTGCCCTAGGATCATCATTAAGAGAATAAAAGTACGAGATTAGCTATTTAAATTTATACCTCAGATTTTCCTGATCCGCGAGATGGAAATTTGATGTAGATCTGAACGATTCTGACTTGGAACCTTCTCTTTCGTACTCCTAAAGCTCGACTCGAACGAACTACTTGCTTCTCCTAGGGTGAAGAAACTGATCGCTCTCTAGTCTTCAAAGCAAAAGACCTCTACTCGTATCCACGTCGAACTTCGAATCGTCGGAATTACCGGACTCAGCTAGACGAGTCCGGAAATACTTTCAGGAGTCTGTCTCTCTTACTCTCTGTATTATGGCAGCCTGGAGGCTTTGTATCTTGTGTGTTTAATAGAGGGGGGCTGCCCCTCTATTTATACTAGAAAGGGAAGCGAACGATTGCTCAGTTATCATAACTAAAAACCAAATTCTACGCCTATTCCATTCCCAACGGACCTATTCCGTTGGCAACGGAATTGGTGTTTCCTTAATCAGAAACTTGGCAGCCAAGGTTGAGCAATTTCCATATATATTCCGTTGCCAACACATGTTAATCCATTTTGAGTATGGTCATGCATTTTCTTTAGTCCTAGTTCATCAAGGGGCACAGAGATATCTTCCTCGTGATGAGAGGAACAAATCCCATCTTGGTCACTCACATTTCTCGTCATGATTCAGTGCATACCTAATGATCATCCCATTACGGATGACGTAGGATCATATTAAAGTATGCAGTTCCACATATAGGAGAATCCATGGTGACCTTAGATCGTAGGAACAAGCACAATATTCATTTGAGAATCACTAATGACATATACCATGCATATTCTCATAGTGTGATCAGTCCAGTACGTGTTCTCTAACACATACCTATATTCCAGACTTGACATCACTATGTCCTTGAACAACAGAATGTGATCATCCAGCCTGCGAATATACTAGTGTGGATATGTAGCTTCTTACCTGAAGTATGCTTATCTCTATAAACATCCTACATATAACTAGGGACAATTTAGAATGTCATTCGTTGGTTCATAGTTCTACTATCAGAATCACGTATTCTCATGATGTGAACCCGAAGTATCATTCATGGTTAATTTAAGTTATGTAAGTATACATTCATAACCCATACACACAGATATATATAAGAAACAATCTTTATTGAATAAATAATAATGTCTTAATACATAATCTATTTCCTAGCAAAAAAAAAATACATTTGGCCTAAGATACTAATCCTACAATTGCGTGATAGTGTTCCGTCAGAAGGCCTGGCGGGACAAGTTATTTGCTGTCACGCTGGCCTCAAAAGTGGAATATCGCTTGTTCCGCTAGAAGCCTTGGCGGAACAACAAATTTCGAAATTTTTAGGCTAATTGTTTTGCTAAATTTGGAGTTTAGGGTGAAAATAATAATTTTACTCTGTTCCGCTGGAGCGGAACATTCTATTTTTGCCTAATTAAGCCTGTTTAAAGCTGCCAAACGGCCTAGATCAACAAAACTGAAAAAAGGCCTTGTTCCGCTAGGGACACTAGCGGAACACCAATTGTCCTGCCATAATGGCTGGTGGAAGTGCTAGACGATGAATTATTTTCAAATGGATCATATTTGCTAAATTATTTTTCAAAAAAGTGCTATTACAAAAAAGCTCCTATTACAAAAAAGCCCCCTATCTTTTTAGATTTACAAAAGGCCCCTATGTTGAACTGTTCATTTCCAAAAACAAAATCTCCATCCATTTTTCCATCCAATTATTAGTTAAAGTTTTTGAAATTCCCATTTTGCCCCTAAATTAATTTTGCAAAAATAATTTTCTAAAATAATATTTTCTGAAAATTATATACTTTACGAAATATATTATTCCTAAAAGTGTGTATATATATATATATATATATATATATATATATATATATATATATATATATATATATATATATTTACAAATCCCTTTTTAAGATCTTTTTCAAGGATTTTTTTCTAAAATATTTTTTGTTAGAAGAAAAATTGGTCAGTTTAACAAATAGTTTTTGAATAAAATATTTTTCTAACATTTTATCAGAAATAAATTTCTCGAATAAAATAATTATTTTTCAAAAAAGGTTTTCTGAAATAATATTTTTCCAAAAATATTTTCTTAAAAACAGTTTTTAAAAAAATATTTTATACCATTTAAAAACAGTTTTTAATAACAACATTTAAGAAATTTTTTGTTAGATATTTTTTATCATATTTTTATTAAAAAATTTGATGAAGTATTTTTATTAATTTTTTTCAGAAAATAGGGCTTTAGAAAAACACTTGCCAAATTTAAAAATAACCCCCTAACTTCTCTGAATATTTTAAAACAAATTCTTTACAAATTTTTTTTTCTAACAAAAATATTTTTAGAAAAAATAATTCAGAAAAATATCATCGAAAAAAATCTTAAACATGGCTTTCCGAATTTTTTATTTTTTGAAATGAGAATTTCATAAATTTTAACTAATAATTGGATGGAAAAGAGGATCGAGGGGGGTTTTTCGTAAATGAAAAGTTTAACAGAGAGGTTTTTTTTTGTAAATATGAAAATATAGATGATTTTTTGTAATATTCAGAAAAGTTTGAGGGTTATTTGTAAATTTCCCATTTTGAAAGGGCTTAAAATCAAATAGGTGCCCTGCAGTCCAGTTTCAATTTAATTCTTCTCATTAAATGTTGCATCTTCTATATAAATGTTTTTTTCTAATAGAAAAAAGAACCCAAATCTGGGAGCTCTTTTCCTTAAAAAAACATTATAACAAATGATTTTGCAAAAGTAAAAAAAACATATTTTTCGGTTTGTATAAATATCTTTTTGTTTTTATGTTTCGAAATTCATTTTTGGTTATATTTAAAAATTTTGTGAGTTCGGACTATTTTTTTTTGTTTTTGCCAAATGAGTACGAAAAAAATTGTATCTAAAAAAATGAAACAGAAAAAATTGAAAATTTAATTTTAAATTTTATAGTTCGAGACAAATAAGCAAAAATAATGATTTCAAATTTTTAGAGTTTAAAATGTTATTTGCAGAAACTCAAACTCAAAATTGTTATCTTTGCAGGTTTTTATTTGAAGGCAATTTTGAAAGGGATCTGATATATTACGACGCACTGTAGCACGCCGAAATCATGACGACAATATATACAATATAAACAGCGTATAAAATTAAAAAAATAGTATATATAATTCATTTTTTGTAACAATATATATGCAAACAGTGAAAACAGTATATAAAAAGCTAAATAATATATTAAAATAGTATATATACAAATTCCAAAAGTAAATAATGCATAAAAAATAAAAATATATCTAAAATAGTGAAAACAGTATATAGAAAAAAAATAATATATTAAAAAGTAGAAGTAGAAAAACAGTATATATATATATATATATATATATATATATATATATATATATATATATATATGCCGTCGTGATTAGGGCGTGCTACAATACGTCGTGATATCAGATTTCTCATTTTGAAAAATAACTCGAACTAGGTCTCCTTTCTTCTTGTGAAAATTAAAGTGTCTTTTGGGCCTCCATTTAAATAACCCATTACACTCTATTATCTAGTTTTGTGCTTTTTATTAACGGGTCGGATTTGGACCATTTCACTTTCACTTTCAGACTAGAAAAGTTCAGCATTTTATTTGTAAACAACTTTTGGAGAGAAGGAAACAAAACAGACGGCGATAATGGTGGTGGCGCTGCATCTGGGGCCGGCCATGTCAGCGCCGGCGATCTCCAGCGCGCTGCTGATCGGCGCCGGATTCTTCGCGCTCGGTTATCTCATCGCGCGCCACCGATTCTTGAATCGCGATAATGACGATAAAAGTAAGAATTTCTTTGACCGATTGATGAGCTGGGCCCACTTGTCAGCGAGTCGGAAGGAGAAGGATAAGATTGATGGTGACGGAGAAGAAGGAAAGGAGAGGAAGAAAAAGAAGGAGAAGAAACCGATTCTTGAGATTGAAAATTTGGCTGAAATCATAGATGATTTCAAAATGGTGTGGTTAATTGTTTGGTTTGAGTATTTAACACTTCATATTGTTTGAATTTAAGAGTAATTGTATGTTTCGAGATTGTGTTTTTAGTATTAATTGAATTCAAAAACCCTAAGCCCTATCTTCTTAATTCTGAAATTTATTTCTGTTGATTTGTTACTGCAAAATTGGAGTTTTATTTCTTGTTCATACTGCCTCAAAATTTTTATCATTGCAATTAGAATTCACTTATCTAAAAAAAATTTGAGATGCTTATGGAAGTATAAATATTGGTTAATGTTTTTTTGGAATTTTTCCTTTTTTAGGTTCTGGTTGTGAGAAATGATCTAAAAATGGGAAAGGGTAAAATTGCTGCACAATGCAGGTACATTCTGTTCATTTTTCACTCTTTATTAATGACAAGTTTCCTTTTTCAACCAATTTAATATAAAACAATACATGCCACAAAATAAATAAGTTAATTATAATTATATATATTTCATTTCTTTTTAATGTTCTGATTGACAGCCATGCAACATTGGGCTTATATAAAAAGCTTTTCAACAGAGCGCCCAAATCATTAAACAGGTTCTCCTTTTTCTTCTAAATATAAAATTTTTCCAATGCAATGTTTTATTAATTTTCTTTATAGATGGGAAATGTGTGGGCAAGTCAAAGTTGTGGTCAAAATAGAAAGCGAGGATGAAATGCTGGTTTTACAGGTACCAATTTATTATTTGTTTGTGAATTTTAGTTTTTCATTTTGATTCCTTTATTTATTTTATTTTATTTATTTTCGGCAGGAAAGAGCAAAATCATTGAGTCTACCAACACACGTAACAATTGATGCTGGCCGAACGCAAATTGCACCAAGTATTTTTATAAAAGGATTTAAATAAAAATAAATTGTTTTTTATTTTTTTTATTTCATTAAATTTTAAAAATTTATTTAAATCCTTTTTATTTAAAGTATTTAATTTAACTCACTATTTGATTATACTTTTCGCAGATTCAAGAACTGTCATGGCAATTCTTGGTAAGTTTTTTCGTTTCATTTATATTATTATTCTATATAGATTTACAAATTTCTTTTTCCAATTTAATTGAAGATATGAAAGTTGAGGACTGAACTTTAAAATCACTGATAGTTCACTGATATTTCCCTTTTAAACCTTTTAGGTCATGCTAATTTTGTATCCATTACATTCGTTTTATTATTGATCTACATGTTCTCTCTTACATTTCTTTTCAACTAATATATATTTTTTTTAATTTGATTTAATAGGGCCAGCTGACATGGTTGATGATGTCACAGGCGGTTTGAAGCTTCTATAGAGAGACAAATTATGATAAATTAGCCACATTTGAAAATTCAAAAGATTATCATGTTAACTAGTGTTAAGTATATTATATATTATTTTCCTTTATTCATTATGATGTCTAGATTTTGTTCAATTTATGGTTATTTGTATACTTTGGACTTCTCAACAAACAATAACATTGATTTGTATTTTTCTTTTCATTTTCATTTTTTGTTAAGTATGATAAAATTTATAATTTTTCATGATAACTAGTAAGAAATATATTATACTCTTTTCCTTTTGTTCAATTTAAGGTTTGTACTTATATACTTTGGACTCCTCAACAAAAAACAACATTGATTTGTGTTTTTTTTTCTTCTTCTGAAATTTTTGTTAAATTATTATAAAAAAGGTGCATTTGAATATTCAAAAGATTATAATGATAAATTGTGAGAAATATATTTTGGGACTTGATATGTCACGATGCACTGTAGCAACACCAAAATCATGACAATAATATATATAGATTACTAAAAGTGTAATAACAGTATATATAATTCATTTTTTGTAACGGTATATACATAAATAGTAAAAATAATATATAAAAAAATAAAATAGTGTATTAAAACAGTATATACAAATTCCAAAAGTAAAAAATACATAAAGAATAAAAATAATATATAAAACAGTAAAAACAGTATATAGAAAAAAATAATATATTGAAAAATGAAAAAATAGTATATATATCGTCCGTCGTGATTCGATTCCCATATATTTTTACTTCCTTTTTTGCATTATGATACTAGATTTTGTTCAATTTAGGTTTTGTAATTCTCCCATATTTGGATTTCTCAACAAAAGGCAGTATTGATTTCTGTTTTTTAAATTATGATAAAATAGCCACATTTGAGAATTCAAAAGATTTTTTTTTTCATTAGAGCTTGCGTGAACTTGTTTTTTCTTTATTCATTATGATGTCTTGATTTTGTTCGATTTAGATCTTTTTATAAGGAATTTATATTTCATAAACAACTTAATTTTTATAAGGAACCTGATATATCACGACGATATATACCGTCGTTGCAGCACGACGGTATATAAAAACTGAAAAAAAATGAAAACTAACAGTATATTAAAATTCATTCGGTAAAACAATATATATTTTCAAAAATGATAACAGTATATAGCATATATAGAAACGCGAGAAAAACAGTATACCGTCACCACGGGATCAACCCAGTCGTGATTTCGGATTTCCCTTTTTATAATACAAAACATTCAAACTTGAAAAAAATTCTAAGTATCACACATTTCACATTTATAATATCGAAACATAAGTGTTGGTCCCAAAGAAATTGTTCTTTTGAGACCATGCAAGTTCAAAAAAGTTACAGATTTTTTCACACTAGCCCCTAGGAAAAAAGAATTTCAAAAAGATTTTATAAAAAAGCCTTTGCATATATAAAAGATTAAAAGTTAACGGCAAAATATTGGTTCTATTTCATTCTTATCTTATGCATCATTTTTAGAAAGAAAAAAAAAACTGAATATAACTTTTCATATATATTTCTAGAAGAATTAGATTGATATTTTCTTTTTAATTGTTTGGTAATATCATGGCTTTAATATTCTTCATTTTCTTTTGAAACCAAATCTTTTTATTAAAAAACTATGATTTTTTTGTGGATTTTCTTCCAAATCCGGTGTATCTCTAGGGACTTGATACGCACCGCCGGTTTATTTACTGTCCAGTATCATCCGAATTCAGAAAGATATAACATAATTATAAAAATGCATATTGATAAAAAAAAAACAGAATGAAGATATATAAAAGTATATTGATATACAAATGATATTATTTTTAAATTAGCTCAATTAATAAATAACTAAAAAATTATAAATATATGTTGCGTTATTTAGGGCTCGTTTGGCATCATTTTCGTTTTTCTGTTTTTCTGTTTTTGTTTTCAAAAAAACTGTTTTTTGTTTTTAAAACCGATAATAATTTTCCTAGTTATTATTTTATCAAATATATATTTATAACATTTTCAGCGGCAATATATTAAGTTTTTACCGCCAATATGCCGTTTATAGTATCAACATAATATTTTCAGCGTTAATATACCGTTTTAAATACCAATATATAATTTCCAATATCAATGTACCGTTTATAATGTTGATTTATCATTATTGAGTATTAATATCCTATTTTCAGGAATCATTTTTAGAGTTAATATGATGTTTTCAATGCCAATATATTGAGTATTTAGTGTCAATCTACTGTTTACAATATCAATGTATCATTTTCCGTGTCAATATACTATTTTCAGTGAAAATATATTATTTTTAATGTATCAAAATACTGTTTTTTAGTAACAATATAACACTTTCAATGTCAATATATCATTTTAGTATTAAAAATGTTAATATATCATTTTTAATATCGGCATATATTTTTTCTAGTGTCAATATACCATTTCAGTGTGAATATAAAGATTTCAGTATTAATAAACCTTTTTTGGTATCATTATATTATTAGTAAGTTATTTTATTTTTACTGCAATATAAAGTTTCATGGACAATATTTTTAATTAGTGTTAGCTTATCTTTTTTAGTGGATATAAAGTTTTACGGTCAAAATTCTTTTTAATATGAATATACTAATTTTTACGCCAACTTACCTTTTTTAGCGCAATACAATATTTCAAGGTCAATATTCTTTTTTAGTGTTATCATATTATTTTCGTGTGGTTTCGAACATTTATATGTTTGGTAGTGAAAAACAGAAAAGAAAAAATAACTTTTTCTTGTTTTCAAAATCCTGTTTATTTTTTGCCATTTGAATAGAAAAAAATGAAAACAAAAGAATTTTGTCAAACACATTTTGTTTTAGCTTATTTTTGTCTTTCTTCCGTATCTATAGTGCTTTAGGGGTACTTCTTGCATTTTTTTATTCCATAGGGGCATAGTTATCCATCCTTACTGACTTTTGACTTTTGTACGTCAAATAAGAATTTCTGGCCCACAACTTGAATTTGGGTATTCTGAATTCAGAAAATGTTATGCTTGGATTTATTTTAAATGTTTTTGGTATTATAAAAACAAAAATACATAGTAAGGGAACATCTGTTTTATTGCTGGGGTACTTTGACTTGTCAACAAAACAATATATATTTTTTTTAGACAGAACTTGAGGATATCAATAAAACAATATTGATTTGTGTTTTTTTCTATTGAAATAATGGGTGAAATTATGATGGGGTCCAGAAGAATGATATGATTACACTGCAACATAATGATTAATGCTTAGACACGAGGCACACGTTTTTCTCTTAAATGTGCTCTATTGTCTAATTTTTAATTAACTAAAATATGGAAAGAAAAGTCTTTCAAGTTGTAGAGTTATTTTGTCAGATGGGTCTACTTTTAGTTTTTGATAAGTTAGTAAAAAATGAGTTGATTTCTATTTTTGCCAAAATTGTATTTATGTCATTTTATTCGACATAACTTTAAAAATAACCATATGAGATGGGCAGGAATTCATATATTTTAAATAACCCTAACACGGGTTGTCACCCACTCAACCGGTGACGGTGCGGCCCTTCTCCATCCGTCAAAGGAATGACCCTAGTAAAGATCATTCACTAATACTACGTGCACGACGATTTGGAAAGTCGATATGCAAATTAGTCTAGCTTAGTATTATGCAAATTAGGCTAGCTTAGTATTTTTTTTCATTTTGTTGATTATGTTGGGGAATCCATAGCCGTGCACGTTACATGTGCAGCAGAACTTATGGATTCAATCCCACCTAAGATCATCGTTAAGGGAATAAAAGTACAAGATTAAGTATTATAATTTATACCTCGGATCTTCCTGATTCGCGAGACGGAGAACGGATGTTAGTCTGAATGATTCTGACTTGCAACCTTCTCCTTCATGTCTAAGGTTTCTATATTGTGTGTCTAATAGAAGGGGTATGCCCCTTTATTTATACTTGAAAGAGGGGGAAAGAATAGCAAGTTTCGATAAGGAAACCTTTCCTGCCGCCAGAGTTTCGTTCGACCGGAAAACTGTTTCCAAATCTGAAAACGTGGCTGCCAAGGCATACCATATTTGTTCCATTCAAACGGACTGTTCCGTTCGAACTGAGGATTACTCTGTTCGAACTGAGAAATTTCAGCCTTTCTAAAATTTCAACATTTGATGCCATTTTCTTTCACCACTTTATACATCACATGTATAACTGTTTTTGAGTTTTTTTTTTTTTTCCGAATGAATGGAGTTTATTGTGTGATCGTGTAGGTTTTATTTAACACTAGCAGCAATCTTCTAAAGACCGTAAGTCATGAGTGACCTTTAGACTGGTGTCATGACTACCCATGTTAAATTAAATGATCAACGATCATAAACCTATTTGAATAGATGTTTGCTTGTTCCTTTTGTTCTACATATATGTCTTGATCACAAGGCACGGTAATATGTCATCCTTGAGTTTAATCAAAGTCTCTTTCCTGATCGAGAATTGGACTGAGTAAATATAAAATGATATTAACAACACATGTTAATCCATTTTGAGCATGACCATGCATTTCCTTCAGTCCTAGTTCATCAGAGGGCCCAGAGATATCTCCCTCTTAACGAGAGGAACAAATCCCATCTTGGTCACTCACATTTCTCGTTATGATTCAGTGCATACGTAATGATGGACCTAATGATCATCCCATTACGGATGACATAAAATCATATTAAAGTATGCAGTTCCACTTACAGGAATCCAAGGTGACCTCAGGTCGTAGGAACAAGCACACTATTCATATGAGAATCACTAATGACATATACCATGTACATTCTCATAGTGTGGTCAATCCAGTATGTGTTCTCCAACACGTATCCACATTCCAGAGTTGACATCCCTATGTCCATGATCAGCAGAACATGATCATCCAGTCTGCGAATGTACTAGTGTGGATATGTAGCTTCTTACATGAAGTATGTTTATCTCTATAAACGTCTTACATATTACTAGGGACAGTTTATAGTGTCATTCATTAGTTCACAGTTCTACTATCAGAATCACGTATTCTGATGACGTGAACCTGAAGTGTCATTTATGGTTGATATAAGATATGCAAATATACATTCATAACCCATACACACGACAGAAGATATGCAAATTTGGAATATTTTTTAAATATAACTGAAGTAAAATAGCAATACAACCATATAATAACCGAGTTGACGTGAAATATAGGGGGCGAATTTTTTTCCTCCCTACTGATTAATACTGCAGAAAATTTTAGGTGTAAGGGGGGTTAGGGCGGGGGGGGGGGGGGTATCTTCATTATTGGAAATGACCAAAATTCCCTTTTATTCTTAAGAATTTTTTAATTTTTCTCAAAAATTCAGATTGTTAAGATCTAACATCATTAGCTAAGGTTCATCGATAGGTTCAATGTGTGTACTTCATGGAAAGAAAGGTGAAACCTATCAAGGATCTTGAGGCAAGGATTGCTCAACACACGACATAAGATCTAGAGTTAGACCGCGATGAGCATCAGGATCGGAAGGATGATGGATGTGAACCACGCACCCTAGGTAACCATGCTACGAAGTAAAGAATTAAGGTTGTCACGTTTATGAGCTTAAACAAGCGCTGCTTGGAAGGCAACCCAACGGTTTCTTATTTATATTTTGTTCTACCTTTTCTTTTATGAGAAATGTTTTCATTCTTATTCTTAGTTTTGCATTGCAGATATACAAACGAAAGCGAGTGGGTCGTGCGCAAGCACGAGATCTTACCGCGGTCGTGCGAAGCGCAACTGTCAGAAAAACCAATAGTCATGCCTCGGGAAAGTGCAACCGAAATAACTACTCTCCTCACCGCCATTTATGATGATCCATCACACCACTCCCATTAAACCTAAACCCTTCGCCTCCCAATAACTGTCGCATCGCTACCTATATAATCCTGCCACCTATCACCTCACCCCTCAAAACACAAACCCTCAGACCTCCATTAAATACCAGAAGCCACCGAAACTCACACCTCTTTCCAGCCACAAGATGGACCGACTAAGAAGCACCCTTTCTTCCAGCAGTCGTGACTCGAACATAGGCCGCCGAGAGAAGGTGGCGAAATGCTCAAGTCCGACAGAGGTCAGAAAATGCGACCGCAACCAGGGAGAGGGCACAATCGAGCAGTGCTGGAGAACATAGGAGAGCCGCCTCGACGGGTTCTCCAAACCCGCCGCTGTCCAGGCGACCTCGCCACCACATGGAGCCAATTGAGTTTGAAATGGCAAAACCAGTAATGGAGCACGAATTCTTCATCCGGGAATACCTGGAGGAATTTCTAGATGAATACGCCGAGGTTGATTTGATACCGGAAGAAAAGGAAATGGAGGGAACGTTGAAGGCCAAAAAGGCCCTGGCACCCCGCTACCTAGATCACGACATTCTGAGAAGGTTGTTGATTTGTTCTTTGTTTGATGACGTTTAAAATCATTTCGGGCTATTAATAATATTTAAGTGTTATGAATAAGTTTTAGTTACTGTTGATTTTTGTCTTCATTCCAAGAAAGTGATTCGGAGCCAAATAGAGCTAAAAATGAGCCTTTTGGAGCTATATAAAGGGGTACCCGAAGATGGATAATGGACCAGGCCCCTTTGGTGGTCTTCCTTACCGTAACCTCCATTACAATTCCCGTGACCGAGGGTCTGTCTCACAATGATCATGATGAGGAGTTGTCACGACCAAGGAATGGAGTCAGCGAATTGATTCTTCTAGAAGATGGCGCATATTTAGCAGTCTAGCGCAATTACGCAGAAAAAATAGCTTCATTTGGCAGGAGGAATAAATTAGAGCATTATATTTGATCTTTGATTGGGATTAGATTTACGGATTGATTAGGTTAGATATTTAAAAGATTTATTTCCTCCCATAGGAGACCGCCCTTCACCTATAAAAGGGTGAATCCTAGTGCTGGCCAGAGGTTCGTGAATCATTGGTATTCGTTCTACATTGTTTATACCACCTGCATTCTTATTTTCTTTTTGCATGTCACCTTCTCTTTTACGTACATGCATGTTAGTCTTAGTTTTATTTTTGTATGCATTTTTAAACTTATTGAAAAATACAAAAAAAAATTAGAAAACCAACAATTTAAAAATAAACCTAAAAAATCGAAAAAAAATCATAAATCGTAAAAAAATTATAAAAATAAAAATTTACCAAAATAAAATAAAAATCTACTGACCAAACTTGTTTGGTACACCAACATCACCTTAATCTAGGGTCATAAGTATAAGCCGAATTTAAAGTCGGAGAAGTCACCGCCATCTGTGAAAGAAATCCAATTACTCAAACCTTTGCATTCAGAGCCTATCTTGTACTCATAGCATAACCAACCCCTTATTCCATTTATTTATATATCAATTCCTAACTTGCTAGCGACCGAAGAGTGGATATTGGCATGGTTTTGGAAAAGAAGGATAAGTTATTCTGTGAAACAGGGGGAATGTATTGATCATAAAATTATCGAAGGTGAAAATGTGACCACAGTTATATTAATAAGTCAACCTCGACCGCCCCTGCAAGGAGCCCAGCAACCGCAACCGAGCAAATTCTGACCTCGACCGCGGTTAACCATGACCAAGACGGATGTGAGCCAAACCGTGACTGTGGTTATTTTGACATCTACCGTAGGCATCATGTGCCTCGCTCGCCATGATAGTGCCTCAGACCAGTTCCTGCACCCTCACCAGAGGAACCGATTCCAGTGGTTCATATCGATGAAACCTCGGGTTATACACAAAAAAAAAATGAATTGCATGGGACAAAATGAAGAAAAGGAAACCCATTCGTGGTATGCCATGATAGCCTAGAAGCAGGAAGAAAATTAAAAAGACTGACATATCGATGTGTGATTAGGAGGATGTATGAGTCGTACTCAAAATGACTAGGAGAAAGGGGGGAAACGAGAAGCCGAATGACCCGTGATTAGGGGAACGGATTCCACTCAACCAAGCTTGAGAGAAAAGAGAGAACGTTATAAAGCTAGCAGATACGAGAGCATTAGGAGAGTAGTTTAGCTAAAAGTTTAATTTAGGCCAATCCCAAAAGCCAAGAAGTAGGAGGAGATTATTTTCATAAATAGAGTCTCGAAGCAATGGAAATTAAAAAAAATCGTGTACGTTAACCTGAATTTTGATTGTACCCATTCCCAGTGGACCAAGGCGATTCGATGAGTTCCCACCAAGTCTTGGATCTATCCTATGTGCAGAGCAGACCCGTTGCCACAGACGAAGCCCGGATTAATTACAGTCCTACCCGCAGTCATATCGAGGTCCGTCAATCTGATCACCTTCAAGGAGAAATCTTCTATGAGAGAGCGAGCAGATCCTTAACTTCCTGAAGTACGGGATCATCAAAGGTAGCAGCTTACAGTATTAGGAGGACGAGATGTCCGTTAGTCACTAGACAAGGCTTGAGAGAAAGAAAAACAATAAAAAGCCTAATGACTGGAACACATTAACAATGAGCTCGGATGCTTAAGCGATTGCCCTTGGACCGTCTGACGAGGACAAAGAGTTCGAGGATATTAAATGCCTCGCGGCCAAAGCAAGAGAGAAGTGAGCTCTTCTTGAATATATGGACTACCAAGAAGAGCAATAGAAAATCGTGCCGACATTCCACTCCAAGTTGAGACTCAGGATTATGATCTAAATAGTATACGTGATATTTTCACTACCATTCCACCGAGTGCAAGATAGGAGTCCTCTCTAGAAACCGAGGTTGTCTATTGCGAGCGTACTTGTCTCATTACCTCTTGATCGAGAAACTAGTTACTTTGGACTTCTGGACAAACAGAGGATGATGGATCTTGACTGGTAGGCATGTCTTATACGCGGGACCCTTAACTTGGGTATAAACCGAGTACCATTCCTGTTTGGCCGATATTAGATTGACGTAAATTACTTGAGGACAAGAAAGTTCTAAGCTTGGGAGGATTATGATCGGCCAAATTCATATCTATATTTTAGACTCATATTTCCTTCCTTTATATCTTACTTCCATTACTTTTTATATTATTTATGTTTATTCTGTTAGAATTCAGTTACTGTTGATGATTGTCTTCAACTATAGGAAAAAAATAATTCAGAGCTAAAAAGGAGCCTTTGGAGCTATATAAAGGGGAGCCCGAAAATGGATCATGAACCAGAACCCTTGGTCCGATCTTCCTTATCGCAACCTCGGTTACAATTGCCGCGACCGGGGGTCTGTCTCACAGCGATCAAGATGAGGAGCGTTCGCGACCAAGGAATGGAGTTAGCGAATTGATTTTTCTAGAAGATGGCGAATATTTAGTAGTCTAGCCCAATTGCGCAAAAAGAATGGCTTCATTTGGCAGGAGGAATAAATCAGGGGATTAAATTTGATCTTTGATTGAGATTAGATTTGTGATTGATTAGGTTAGATATAGAAAAGATTTATTTCCTCCCATAGGAGACCAACCCTTCACCTACAAAAGGGTGAACCCTTGTGCTGGCCAGAGGGTTACGAATCATTGGTAGCCGTTCTACATTGTATTAGAGACAATACAAACAAGGTTGTACTGTTTCATGTATTATTTTTACTTGTTTTGTGTTCTAGTTATAAATTCTTGTAACTAAACCCTTTATCCAGTAGAGTTTGAGTAGTAGATTCGATGCATTTTTATTTCATCTTTGTTTGTGTGTTGTTTAACTTTTGTACTTAGGCTATGTTTGGATGTACAAGGAATTTCAAGAAAAAGCTAGTTTAGGAACTTTTTAAGGGATTTTTAGGAAAGTATGTTTGGATACAATTTAGGAATTTTTAGGGAATTTTGGTTTAGGAATTTTTAGGAAACTTTTGTATATAAAGTTGGAGAGAATGAAAACTTGACTTTTTGATAAGTTTTTTCTAGGAATTTGTAGGGCCTTGTTAAATATTATATTATATTATATTATACTATATTATATTATATTATATTATACTATATTATATTATATTATATTATATTATATTATATTATATTATATTATATTATATTATATTATATTATATTATATTATATTATATTATATTATATTATATTACACTATACTATACTATACTATACTATACTATATTATATTATATTATATTATATTATAGAGAAAAGTCCATTTTTTGCCCTTCAACTATTCAATTAGTCCCTTTTTGCCCCCTCAACTTTTTATTGGACCTTTTTTTACCCCTCAACTATTGAATTAGTTTCTTTTTGACCCTTCCATCCGTTAAATGCTTACGTGTCCGTTAACTTGACACGTAAGCGATGATTTAGCATATATTTATAACTTGACACGTAAGCGATGATTTAGCATATATTTATGATGTAACAATTGTGATATGACAATTATTTGAAAAAAAATAAAAAAATTTTAACCCCTCCTTTCTTTCACTCGTATTCTTTCTATCTTATATTTTTCTAAAAAAAAGTAATTAATGAAAAAATTCATATCGAATCAAACTTAAGGGGCAATTTTAGAAAAATATAAGATAGAAAGGACACGAGGGAAAAAAAATGAGGGGATTAAGAACTTTTTTATTTTTTTCAAATAATTACCATGTCATAATTGCAACATCATTAATGCATGCCAAGTCATCGCTTACGTGTCAAGTTAACGGACACGTAAGCATTTAACGGATGGAAGGGCCAAAAAGAGACTAATTCAATAGTTGAGGGGTCAAAAAGGGACTAATAAAAAGTTGAGGGGCAAAAAAGAGACTAATTGAATAGTTGAGGGGCCAAAAATAGACTTTTCTCTATATTATATTATATTATATTATATTATATTATATTATATTATATTATATTATATTATATTATATTATATTATATTATTTTATTTTATTTTATATTATTTATATTAGATTATATTATTTTCTTTTATATTATTTATATTATATTATATTATATTATATTATTTTATATTATATTATATTATATTATATTATATTATACAAACACAGCCTTAGTATCTTGTCTTTTTTTTTTATCTTAACTCGAGGTGAAACTCAAGTATACAGGTTAGCGAGTATTAGCCAGTTGAAACCAGGCCGTTAGGTAGAGACTCCGAGGGGTGAAACCTAGTGCCTTGGTGTTAGATCACGTAGTGAAACCTGGCGGGCAGGTGCCCAACTTACCCCATCATTCGTAGACTCTGGAGGTGAAAGCCTGCCGATCAGACCAGCATAGATGAGACTTGGTAGTGCAAGTACGGGACTGCAGCATCATCCCAGGGACTGAACCGAGGAACTAGGAGAGCCATGAGACCTGCTTTAGGAGGGTTAGTAACCGTCCCTCCGCACAAGGATAAATGACGGCCCATTGTGTTGCAAAAAAGGAGTTTCGTGATCATAGCGAATTGGCGTAAAAGGGCTTCCACAGAACTCAAAGGATTCTCACTTCAAGATGATGCAGGGATAAGTGACAGACCCCCATGTGATTGAGGACTAGAGCACGTCTAAGGTTGGATCACAAAGGTCGAGGTCGACAATATTAGGTTGATTTGTTCTCGTGAAACCATCACTAGTACATGTATCTGACAAAGAAATATCTTTCTCGATCGCTTTCTTAGTTTCACCAAAAAGAATTAGGACTTACCAAAAACCACTGGTCGTTCTTACATGATGAACTTAGGCAAATCTACAAGAAAGCATATTAATTAAAATAAATACGAACATTTAACAAATATGATTTCTTGCTCATAGCTCTCCCTTAGAATATGGCTTAGGTTAAAATCGGGGGGAGCTTACCGAAGCGTCTAGGTAGACTTCGGTACCTCCAAATCGGAGGTAGAGCTACTAGTGTTTCTATCTTTACACATCCAAACAAATTTTGAAGAATTAGCATGTTTATGCATTAGACACTCTAGCAAGATATGGCCTATTTTGCAACAATAGTTACAAAATGAACAAGTCGGGTTCGAAGTTTCTTCAGTACCTTTCACAAAATGATTTCTATAGTCGTTTGAAAACTCGACTTTCCTAAGCTTTGGTTCGATCGACTTGGCACTAAAAACTTTTAATTTTGAAAAATTGTTTGATTACGCAAAATTATTTTAGTTTGAAAAACATTGTTTTTGATGTGTATTAGTGTAATGTTTGGGAGCTCAATGTTATGATTAATTAGGTTGAATCTTCCTCGGACATGTGTGTCGACTATTTCATAAAATTAATCATTAGGACCTCTTTTATAAAGTTTTCAGTTGTGACACCGCGGTTATTTCCATGAATATACCGGAAATCAAGAAAATAGTGAAACCTATTGTTATTACTAAAACTTTTATAAGTTCGACTTTTAGGACTTTAGCCCTTAGAGTAGTCTTGGTACATGAATGCACTTCCTCTATTCTTAGGTTGATTGATCTCCTTTTTTATTCTATGATTTAATAGGTCTTAAAGGAGCGAGTTTAGTACCGACCTCTTTCTTGAACCCCAAACCAGTATTATCATTTGGTTTTTGCCATATAAATAAATTGTCTAAATCAAGTTTACTCGAGACATTTCTGGCACAAGCAGACTTGAGGGATTTATTTTCACATTTTAAACTTACAACTTTAACTTTTAGATGACTTATTTCAGTTTTTAATTTTTCACAAACTCAATTATTTATATTCTTGTTTAAGTTATCGTCAATTGAGTTGTTATTATTAATTAAGTTTAATTTTTCAAATTCTTTTATCTGTGCCTTGTACGACCTTACCGAGGCTTCGGAAACAATGAGAAGTTCCTGGGTACTAATAAGAGACTCCCGAAATCTTTTCAATTCTTGTTTTAGTTCATTGCGGGTTCCGGGTTCCACATTTTTAATTACTTGATTGGAACTAGGAACCTTTACCTCTTCTAAAACATAATTAAGAGTGGGATCTGGATATACCTCGCAACTCGTATCGCGGGAAGAACCGGAGGAAATCGTATCGATGGATGATGTCGCGGGAGGAGGACGGGGTGGAACTGGAAGCTGTTCTAGTCGAATCATTTATTGTAGCACCCTTTCGCACACCTCGTCCACATCATCATATGCCATGAATGCGACATTCGCCATGTCCGATTCAGAGTCGGAGTCCGAACCGGAACCATCGGCTGAATCACTCGTCTCCCCACATGGCTACCTTGGCGGAGTGACTTTTCGACTTTTTTTTCTTGTCCTTTCCTCGGTCATCATGTCTCTTTTCTCGTCTTTTGTCGTGTTGATCGTCGGACCGTCTTTCGCGTCTCTCGCGTCGATCATCTGAACGTCCATCACATTTTTCATCATCCTTCTTGTTCCATGGAGGGAGCTCGGGATGTAAGGTGAAGCAGTTGTCGATGGTGTGTCCCTTCTTGTTGCACTCGAAGCAATACGTCTTTTGGTTGCTGCGACGTCGGTTGTCGTTAAACTGCTTTTCCTTGGCTCGAAATTCACCGAATGGTCTCATCATCCTCATCATTCGAGCTTGTTGCTCGCATAGCCACGGTTTAGGGTTGGGAGTCGGTTCCCATTTACCTCACTCGAGTTTCGAAATTACGGAAGTAGTTGACAAGTTCTTCCGGCCCGATATCTTTCGTTGCTAGCATCATTTACAATGGGACTCGAAGTACTTCGCTCGATGGCATCGCCCTAATCAATTTACCGACAACTCGATCATCGGTTAGTTTCTCTCCTAAAGTGGTGAATCCATTTCAGATATACGACATACAAGTGTATATATCCTCGACGGGTTCACCTTAGATCATCCGAATATTATCAAATTATTGTTCAAATCCCATAAGTTTGGTTCTCTTCATTTGATTATTTCCCTCAAATCTATTTAAGAGAGCTTTTCACATTTCATTAGAATTCTCACAACCATCGAGATTATTACAGAAAATGTCTTCAACATGTTTGTCAGAATGAGGTTCTGTGCCATTATGTCACGTGTAATTTTAGTTTTAGTGTCCTCGGTATAGTTGGTAGTACTATCTTTTACAAATTTTACGGTAAAACCATTTTCTACTACCTCTTTTAGATGGTGAAGAGATAATGCATTCAACATGCACTTCTTCCGGACATTCCAGTTCTTACCGTCAAGCTTGTTGGGGTAAATAATTTGTATCCGGTTGTTGATTTAAGGAGTGGTCTCCATGAATCGAATACACGTTGCTTCAGATTTAGTTCGAAACGATCTCTAAACCAGCTCTCTGGTACCAATTGTTGTCAACTGGAGGCCTATGTGGGGAGTTAATAGGCCTAAATGTGCAGAAATATGTATACTTGTACTTTTTAGGGCTTTATACTTTTTAATGTTTTTAGACTTTTGTTGATGGTTGTTTAAATTCTAATTAATAAAGCAAATTAAATAAACAAGAAATGAAAGTAAATAGTAAAAGTAAATCGATACCGAACACTGGATCTGTTGATGAAGTTTGGCGAGGTGGTTGCATTAGTCTTAACCACCTGTTTACTCGCTAGCGACCCTTACTGCGTTTACGAGTTGCCTACTCTCCGGGACTTGCCATGCGGCTCCGATTTCACTAATAAACAAGATCGTTTTAGGACCTCGAACCACTGTCGCCTTACAACAACCTCTTGACAGCCGGTGGAACAATCAACTTAAAACCCGATCTCAATAATCTCAAGAAACAAATACAAGCAACACGCTCAAAACTTCACTAATCTCTCTCAAAGAATTAGGACAATTTAACTATTATTAAGAAGGGAATTTTTGTTCTTTTTGTGTATAGAATTCATGGTTTGAACAAGGGAGGGCTGCCCCCCTTTTAAAGGAGGAAAGAGCAGCCCTCTAAAAATGGAATTCTACGAAGGTCCGTTCCAACGGACCCAGTCCGTTGCCAATGGGCTGCCAAAACAGAAGGAGATCAATGCAGATTTCAAACAGCTATATTCCTATAGTTTCGTTGGCAACGGAATAGATCTGTTCCCAACGTAACATATAGGTTTTTGCCAAACAGGAGTGAGAATCAAAATTTGGCAACAAGGCAATCTGTTGCCAACAGAGAATTTCGTTGGCAACGGAACTCCTCAGTTGCCAATGGACCTAGCCAAACAAAGAGGATTTTTGCAGAAATACTCGCTTTTTAATAATAATTAAATTACCTCACCAAACTACACACACGAAGAACTAAGAAGCTTGCTCCCATACCTTAAACCTTTCTTGAAATCTTTTGCACGTGTGACAACTTCTTGTTCTTCCGAGATTAGCAAGATACATCCAATTTGATTTACTCTTCATTTCCGAGAACTTGATTGTGTGACTATCTAGCTTATAAGACATTCTCAAACAAATAGTATTAGTAGCTCAAAATAGTTTAAATATTATCAAACTGAGAACAACAATCGTGACTTGAGTGGAGCGGCTCGATGGTGCCTGATTAAGGAAAGAAGACCAGCACTGCAAGCCTAGATTTGATTGAAGATATGATTGGCAAATAGAAGGAAACTCCAGCTGCTCAAGGTAACCACGCTTAGGAAGGAGCAGATCGGGAAAAAATCAAGAGCAATTATGTCAAAAGATTTGCAAGAATCGTATCTGCTAGAAACCCTAGAAGGACTCCCCCTATAATAGGACCACTCGTGGGCGGCAGAACGGGGGCAATTTATAGAGAGAAATAAACATACACACACAAACATAGAGAGCTAGACTTTCGTACAAGGTCGCGGCGCGACAACAGCAACCACGAAAGTTAGGATTAGGGAGTATTCGAATCCAATCTCTATCTATCTTGATTTGTTTAGTTTTAGTACTATATTGTAACTAAACCCACCTCTAGTGTGTGGTATTATTAATCTGGCTGGATGACTACTATGACCTATAGCAAGGTACTTTCTTATCGAGGAGAAACACACACGTTTGAATATTCAAAGTATAGCTCGGAAAAAGGAACTAGCATAGTAAAAAAGTGAAGAAAGATTTGGATATCAATATAGTCATTTTTCCATTAAGTTATTTCTCTATTTTACTATCTGTTCATTGTTGCGATCTTGTCTGTGTGATATAATTCATATCTTGAAGTGTGTAGTATGCCATAGTTCTCGATACTTCGGTGAGTAAGTGGAGGACCGAGAGGAGAAGTCAAAAGCCAAACCTGCGGACCAGACTTCAGACTTAGACCGACGAGGCATGAAAGTAGCCAAGATGTTTACGAGCAAGGAATGGCACAAAGCACAAAGGATTCACAATGGTCGAGCAATTACCCGGGGGTGCGGGTACTGCGATTCATTGTGACGGCCGGCTTTGCGATATAAGGGTGGATTTCCCTCATACACAGTAACAAGAAGTAGAAGAGAAGTAACCCAAAGGAGCGACTAAGGAGACAGATGAAGCCGTCAAGTTCTAGACTTTTCTCTACTAGATCAACACTATCAATACCTTGCGTGAGCACTAACAATGCTAGCGCGGCACATTTTACTTTACTTTTATTTACTTTTTCTGTACCAACCAACCAACCAACTATTATCATGTTCGAATTACTAAGTCAAACTCTAGTCAAGTAATCCACCTTTAGCATCCCTCGGATCGAGGCCACAGTTTACTACAACGCAAGGTCGTGAAGGCGACCGTGCAGATAACTGAGTTCTATAAATTTGATTAGGCACCTGAATTAATCTATATACCACACGGACATCATGCACGCAGGGTCAGTTATGAATTCAGAGATTACCACGGCTGGCGAGATAAGCTTTCTACGCATTAATCGCTCGTCCGTATGCTTCTAGAACGAGTGGTCTGTCGAGTCTAGCTCGAGCCCCGTGTACCATTTGAAGTCATCTTTGTAAGCGTGACGCACCATCAATCAGTGTTGTGCTTCGTACTAACTCTGCTTCTTTAGGCTCGCCAAACCCACCATCAACCAGCTTTGCTGGTCTGTTTATCCTCCCCATCATGTTGGGCGAGGGGAACCTCCAAGGCCTGCCATTCTCCTTGGTGTGAAACAATGCAACTTCTGCTTTATTTGGTGACAAACGGGCAGAAGAGTCATTTCATGTCTGACAAAAATGATGGAAGGACCTTATATTCAGGAAAGGCCAAAACAATGTTTGCTATGGACGGGAAAAATAATGCTGTAAAATTCGAAATAAAAATCCAAAAAATCTACACGATTTGATGGGTTTCCTATCGAGAATTAATACAACCCAAACTTTCATTACAGCATGTACAATCACTCGATTGCACCCATTAAATGGGCTAGCAAGCATGAAAATCCGCATATACGTAGGCATTTACTGGAAATAAACACGGTGCAGAGATGGTATCCGATTTCTCACGGTGTTGAAACCAGAAACAACCCACGCCCGTTTACCACCAACGTCATACTGACATCATTGATAAACTAGGGGAAAATGGGGAGCTTTGTATATAAACTCTTTCTTGAATGCAATCCCAATCCCATCCATTCACGACCAAATAAAGAAGAAAAAAACTGGTTTATTTTAAGGAAAATTTACAAAAAAAAACCTTAACTTTTTTGGATATTACAAATAATCACCTAATTTTTCAAAATTTACAAAACTCCCTGTCAGAAATATTTTTTTTACAAATACCTCCCTACATCAACATTTCCATCCAATTCATGGTTAAACTTTTGAAAATGACAAAAATAGCCTCGTCTATAAATTAATAAATAAAAGAAATTACATAAAATTAAAATAATTAATAAAACTAAAATTAAAAAATTAAAAATTAAAAAAATAAAAATAAAAATAACTAAAAAGATAGAAGAGTTAAAAAATAAAAATAATTACATAAAAATAAAAATAATTTTAATAAATAAAATTAGAAAAATAAAAAAATAAATATATATTAAAAAGCTAAAAATAATTAAATAAAAACAATTAAAATAAAAATAATAATAATTATCGACACACAAAATCCTATTTAATATAACAGAAGCTTTTGTGTGTCAATAATGAGGGTTTTGTGTGTAAATAATAATTATTATTTTTTAACATTATTTTTATTTTATTATTTTTAATTAATTTTTTCATTTTTTTTACTTAATTATTTGTATTTTTATTTAATTATTTCTAGCTTTGTAAATTTTTATTATTTTATTTTAATTTATTTATTTTATTTTAATTAATTTTATTTTTATTGAATTATTTTTTTAATTATTGAATTATTTTATTTTGGTTTAATTATTTTTATTTTTCAAATTTTTTCGTTCAATATTTTTATTTTTTTATTTTCATTAATTTTATTTATATTTCATAAATTTTATTTTTAATTAATTATTTTTTATATTTTTAACTATTTTTATTTATTTAACTATATAATTTAATTTAGTTTTATTAAGTTTATTTATTAATTAAATTTATTAAATATAGGTGAGGGTATTTTTGTCATTTTTAAAAGTTTAACCACGAATTGGATGTAGGGGGTATTTATAAAGAAAATATTTCTGACATGGGTTTTTTGTAAATTTTTAAAAGTCAGGGGGTTATTTGTAATATCCAGAACAGTCAGGGGGCTTTCGTAAATTTCCCTTATTTTAATTGAAAGAACACGTGACAAAAATGCAGTCATGTACAAATGGTTCGTGATATTTGTACCCAAATTTTGGTGCAAAGAAAAATTAAGAAAAAGACAGAAGAGCATTAATAGTAGCACGAGATTCTTATGCGACTGAGGTACTAGTTTCTTAGTTACACCGCCCCTGTACTTTTAAATTATTCTTTTCCTACAAAAGTACATGGTTCATAATTATACTATATAGTAATTTTCATTTCATATGGACCCCTGCAAAATAAAAAATATCAAATATACCCCTTCTGGACTTGAATTTTCATGAATAAATCACTACTAAATATAACATGCAAAAACAAGATATATACATATTTTCTCTTGAAAAAATAGTTGAAGTATTTTCCATCATATTATTTTATTGTTATTGTTTATTGAAAATAAAATCTCGTAAAAATCATATTTTTGACGGCACAAATTATATATTTTAGAAATAAATTAAGGCAAAAATATCATATCCAATTTAACAATTAACTTAATAACCTTCGATTTTAGTCTTGTCTTTTCTCTCTCTCTTTTGTAAGTCGGGAAGCTCATAATTTTGAGAGAAAATCGAGTTATCGCGCGTGAATACGTGTGAATTTTCGTAGTTGAAGCAAATACCACAATCCAAACACGTTAACCAAACGGCCCTAAGGCCTTTTTAAGGAAACATAGGTACTGTTACGTAATCAGCTTATATTATTTATTCATTTGGAGAAAATGAAGATGCCACCAGAGACGAAGCTTGACCCAGATGGAGGGCCAAATTTTTTCTTATATCTTCTAAGTCTTTATTAAACTCCAATGCGATGTCACAATTCAGATTTGAATATAGGACTTTGAATCTACTCTTTACAATAAAAAAAAAGAAGATGCCGCAAGGCCTTTTTAAGGAGTTATTTTGTGAAATAATCTTTTAGTAAAAAGATTTTGCTTTATATTTGAATCTATAATTTTTGAACTCTACGAATTCGTAACTATTTTATACTTTTCAATTTTAAGATTTTTTTTAATGTCAATTAAGATTTTCGAATCTTATAGATCAAAGAAAAAACAAAACAATTATTTCAAATTCTTAGACTTTGAGATAGCCATTTATACATTATTTTTACTTTTTTTTCTACTATATTCATATCACCCGTTTTAATATTATCATATCATAATTTTATACATTTTTAGTTTTCGGTAATATCTTTGTATGGAAGTAATTGAAAAAGAATATATCTTGTATATCTATATATACCTTTGTACACGTTCATTCTAACTTTTTACATATCAATATTTTTTTGTAATTTTGTTATACCTTTTAGAATTTCGATGATACTAGTGATAAATAAATTGGTGATACATATCAGTTCTCTTTCCGAAAATAATTCATTTTAGGGCATTTCACAAACATAAATAAAACTGAAGGGCAAAATAAAAAGCAACAAAAGTAGAACTGTAGAAGCAAAACCAAAAGACACCAACCGCGTGCCTAATACCACAATACATTGCTTCTGACTTTTCTCCAAACTTTGCTTTTGTTCTTTTCAAAAATTCACACGAAAGCCCTTGTGATATCAAGTATTACTATTAAAACCTTTCTTTTTTCTTCAGACAATAATATTATACAAGTTGAAACCCTTCCACCTTTTATTGGATTTAACAATGAAATGTAAGTAATAAGGGTAATGAGACTAATGAGGAGCTTATATGAATATTTTTATAATTTTTTCATTGCTAGGAAAACAAAGTGAATTTAAATTTTGTTATTGTTCTTTGGTTATTTTATAATATTTTAATATTTTTCTAGATTACAAAAATCATAATGTTTGAAACTAAAAGATGAAGATATTTGTCAGAATTGTAATTTTATATTCATAAAATTATTGTCCGAAAATAATCAACCAAATAACAATCATGTAAAACCTAGTAACACATCGAATAATAAAAATGAAGCTAAACAAGCATTATGATGATAAATTATTAGTTCAACATCATACAATAAAACAAAAATGTGTAATTATCTTACAAACAATTACTTATTTGAATTTGTAACATCTCTACACTTGATTGATTTGATTTTAGGCCATGCTTATGTTCTTTCAATTTTCAATTAATCTAGGTACAATAATAAAAAGTAATCTATTTTCAAAGTTAATTATAACCAACTAGGGGCTGTTATGCAAATAATGCCTTTTCATCATTTTGGTTCCTTTAACTTCTTCAAATCCGTGGTGAGAGAGAGAGGAAAAAAGGGAGCGAGGAAATTTTCAATTGAGCAAGCTTTGAATTTTAATTATAAAAGAGCAAAGAGACCCACATGGATTTCTCTCAGTTAGAGAAGGTGAAAGAAGAAGGAGAAGAAGAGAAGCAACTCAATCTCTCGCTTAACGCAACTAATACTGATAAGAGGTAATTCTCTTTCTTTAATTTTCATTTTAAGCGGGTAATTTGCTTATTACAGATGGAATATTAACTCACAATTGTTCTTTTCGTAATAAATGAGCTAATTACATTATGAATTTACTCCTAATTTGTGTATGAGTAGGATTTCCTGTTCTTTTATCTAACATTTTCCCCATTTTGATTAATTAAGTCAATTGTATTCCTTCGACTGAATACTAATTCCCTGATTTCAGTTTAGTAAATCGAGCTATTTGATTGGTGAATAGTTCCTCTTTTCCTGTAATTCAATTAGTAAGAGTAAAATTTCTGTTTTTTAATCTAAAATTTTGAGATAAATCAGACATTGAGCCTGTATTAGCAACTTGTAATAGGAGAATTGTCCCGAAATGTGGCTAATTAGGAACAATTTAATTATTTTCTTCTAAGTTTCTGCTTCTGTTGGTAAAATTAAACCTACAAGGGTAATTAATCTAAAAATTAATTGTTGTTTAGTCTAAATTTCAGTACTTTAAATTGAATTTAAATTTTTTCTGTACAGTACCATTTCTAGAAATAAAAATAGGCCCGCTAACAACCCTAACTAATTTGAGTCCATATTACCTAGAAAAGGAATCATTTAAGTTGGTTTAAAATACTCGCAAAAAGTATAATTGAATGATTAATTTTCTTACTTAATTAATTTTCTAGGGCTGAAATGGCTACCGGTCAAGCTTCACAGCTCACGATTTTCTATGGCGGAAATGTGTGTGTTTATGATGCTGTGCCTCCTGAAACGGTAAATAATAATAATAATATTTTTTTCTTGGATAAGTTTATTTATTTATTTTGTTACTTTTATAAAACCCTTTGATTTCCCTCACTTATTATGGTAAGTGTTATGGTAAGTGAAATATGCTCTGCTGGTAAGTTAAACGTGTTAGAACCAAAACTGCTTACCACCACAAAAAGCTCCCCTTACCACCATTCCAAATTCCACTTACCACCTATAGATTGTGATAGTAAAAGTGGGGAAAATGCCGGCTGTTTAGTATAATTTTCCTGTACACTTGTCTCTTATCAAATTTATTAACTAATTAATTACTTAATTTATTTATTATTATTTTTTATATTTCCAACAAAAGGCTCAGGCAATAATGATGATAGCCGCCGCCACATCAGCAGCATCCAGCACCAAACCGCCAGCTGTCCAGAACACAAACCCCACCTCTAAAACCGGTCCGCTGACATCAGCGACGCCGGTTCTGACGCGGTCTCCTTCCCTTCAGAGCACCAGCGTTCAGGCTCAAGCTCAGATGACTAACAGCTCTCTTTGCAAGCTCCAAGCCGGTAAGTTAATAAAAACTTGTTATTGGAAATTGCAACGAGGCCCCTGTATTATTGCTAAATTACAAAATAGACCTTGTTGTTAGTTGAGTAACAGTGATAACTTGTGACTACGGCAGGAAGTTTTTTGGTCAACCTCAAAAAAAGGAAGTTTTTTGCAATTTTGGCAATAATGCAGGGGTTTTTTGCAATTTGTAGGCACTTTTTGCAAATTTACGTCAGTTTTGCTTGGTAGAATTTCATATATGCTCTTGTTGAAGTTTGAAATAGCGGATTTGTCCTTGACCGCACGAAAGAGGAAAGTGGGAATATTAAATTAAGCCCTTGTTAAGTATCGAATTTACCCTTTCGAAAGATCGTGAAATTGAGATTATGCCTTTCAAATGGATTTGAAAAGCTGGTTGGTTAATAAATATTAAATATTAAATTTGTTTTTCATATATACCCTTGTGAAAGTTTGAAATTGCGAATTTGATCTTGAGCTTTTAAAGAGGAAAGTGGGAATGCTAAATTGAGCCCATATTAAGTATCAAATTTATGCTTTGAGAAGCTCGTGAAATTGAGATTATGCTTTTCAAACGGATTTGAAAAGCCGGTTGGTTAATAAAAACATAATTTTGCTCATGAAATTGACCTTCCAAAGAAGCCCCTGTATTAGTGCTGAAATTGCAAAAATGCCCCTGCCATTAGTTGAGAGGATAGAGAGAGAGTGTAAAATAACGGTGTTAACTTTTGATTAACGGCAGGGAGCTTTTTGCAATTTTGACAGTAATGCAAGGGTTTTTTTTACAATTTTCAATAATGTAGGGTTTTTTTATAAATTTCCCTCTTCATAGATACCCTTGAAAGATTTGATGTAGCAAATTTAGCCTTGACCTAGAAAAAGTGGAATATGGAAATATCAAATAAAGCCCTCTGTTTGGATAAATTTTAATTTTTTTTGAAACATAAATACTTATCAAATACTCTCTCTCTTAAATTCGGTTATTCATTTATGTAAAATGACAGAATTACCCATTGCAAGGAGGCACTCACTCCAACGTTTCTTGGAGAAACGCCGTGACAGGTTCATTTTATTTCTCTATTTTTTTAAATTCCAAATTTAATAATATGTGTAATTAAATTAATTATTTTTAATTTCTATGAATGTAATGAGATTTGAAAATTCAATAGGGTGGTGAGCAAAGCTCCTTATGCGATGGAAAAATCGTCGGACGGAAAAGAAATCCCGGTTTCTGAAGGAAAACCGCAACTCGTTTAGTGTTTGGTTTGACATTTTGAGTGAATTTAACACTGAATTGCGTGATTTATGGCTGATTATTGTTGTATAAGTATGATAATATTATTCCACATGTATCAGTATGTACCGTAAGCTTTCTGTTAGTCTAATTTGGTACCGTTTTATCAGTGTAATTTCGAATCTTTAATATACTATTTATATTTTAAGAGAACATCCGAGTTATATATTTAAAATATTACAAGCTCATGTTATTAGTTGTAATTCTGGTTTATCATTTAACTATACATGAAAGATTCAGAAATACATCCCACAATAAAAAATGTTAAATCATAAATAATTTCTTTTCACAATAAAATATGTAAAAATATCTTCAAAATTCTAGCCAAGTTTGGAAGTGATTTGAAGGGTAAATTTTGTCATAAGTCACTCAATTTTAAAAAATGATCAAATAGGTCATTAAACTTTCAATCGTCCCATAAAATTATTAAATATGTCACTTAACTTTCAATTATCCCCTAGAGGTTACTTAACCTTCAAAAATGACCAGATATGTTACCATGTTAATTGAAAGTTGAGTGACATATTTTGTTATTTTTGAAAGTTGAGTGAACTTTATCAAACAACTGAAAGTTGAGTAACTTATTTAATAATTTTTGAAAGTTAAATGACCTCTAAAGGATAATTATAAGTTCAGTAACATATTTGGTCATCTTTAAAAAATTGAGTGATCTACGGTGAAATTACCCTAATTTCTAAATAGTAACATTTCATATTAATAAAGATTTATTTTTATTTTTTATTCTATTATTATTATTATTATTATTATTATTATTATTATTATTATTATTATTATTATTATTATTATTATAGCATTTTTATCTCAAATAATTCATAAGATACAAACACCTAATAAAGTTTCATCTTTTGGTACAAAAACAATTGCACGATTATAATTATTTAGAGAGAATTAATCAATAAGAGATCAAAGTTAAAACTTATTAAAAAAAAGACCGTTAATTAACAATGAATGAGCTCTTCGATTTCTCATTCAAAAAGAAAAACGATATTATCTCTCAATGAACATGGCCTTCTCCTCCATTGCTTTCATCTCTATTCCCAATGTGCGTATTGTTTCAAATTTAGCACTCTCGTGGCACTTGTTTCATTGTACTCGATCATTAGCCAAGATCATTACACATGCCCTCCGTAAATAAAATACGTGGCACAAATTCAAAACCTAAAACCAGGTTTTCTATCAATCAAACTGAACCAACACCACCATGGGACAAATTCAAAATTAGCAACGGTTTCTTACAAATAACCGTTACAGATTAAATACCTTTAGTATCGGTTCTAAACAATAACCGATATAAAATGCACAAAATCAGCAACGGTTCCTTCAAAGAACCGTTACAGAATAAACACTTTTCGTATCGATTCTCACGAAATAACCGATACAAAATAGTAACGGTTCCTTCTAAAGAACCGTTACAGATTTACAATCATTAGTATCGGTTCTTCCCAAATAACCGTTATTAAACTTAAATTAGTCGCAACGGTTTTTCACAAAGAACCGTTACAGATAAACTTAAGACAACGGTTTTTTGTAAGAACCGTTGCCAATTTTTAAAACGGAAAAATATTTTTTAATTGTAATATTGTTCTTAGTATCGGTTTTCTGTTAATAACCGTTACGAGTATATAATTTTTTTTTATGCAACCGATTGCTCTGGCTAGCCCACATTGCAAGCCATAAACCCTAAACAAGCACACAATTAAAATTCACCGAAATTATATATATTATTATTCACAAAAATTTGTTCATACAAGAATCAAATATTTTCACAAATAAATTCGACAACCCTATCCTTCATTTCCTCGATATCCTGCTCAGGATACGTTTCTGGTCCGATCGACTGTACAAAAGAAAATGAAAATTTGTAAGAAGTTGAACAAATCTAAAATGGAAAGAAAAATATGAACGAATTTATAAATATTTTTTTCATACCTTTGAAAGAGTAGGGCCCGATTGGCCGTGAATTGTTATAATGTCCCACATTGTCCTCATGACATAATAACCGCATTCGCTTCCCCCTGGTTGTTGTGGGCCCTACAATTTAAAAATAAAACAAATAATTAGTTACCCCTAAACCGTAAACCCCCAATTCGTGGAATTAAAATTTAAAAGGCCAAATACCGAAAATACCTTAATCCTTGAATATTTTAATTTCTTATGATTCTTCATGTCCTTATCCGAGCAAAAGATTCTTGTCGCTCTGGAACACAATTAAATTAAGTCAGAAAATAGTTTTAATTAGTATATATATTTAGGTGTTGTAATATTTTAAATTACTTACGTGTTTAATGCATCATAGATAAGCAACCCCGGTACATTCTGATTTGTGGGGTTCACGATGTCAACATTAAACTTCGACATTTGTATAGCAAGAAGAATCCTATGTTCCCTACAAATCATATTAAATTTTAAAGTTAGATAAATTCGGAAAAATAAATACAATATTTATTCGTAAGAAAATATTCTAACCGTGAAATATAAGGCAGAAGGATGTAACTGTTGGGATTTTGAGCCGCCTTCATAACATCGGCCAGATAACTAGCAGCCGCACTTAAATCGGATGCGACCATAGTTTCCGAGCAACGATATGGATCGACGAATAGAAAATTGTCTAGCCCGAATTCCGCGCACACTGACGCGCACAAACCCTGCAAGTAAACCCAATTAGGTCTTACTGAAATAAAATATTAAGAAAGACAAAATTTGTGTAAATTCATACATGTAGAAGATTTGTAGAATCGAGACGTTGAGCCAATCATTCTTGAAGAGATCAACGATGTCGGAAATCGACAGACAGATACTGCCGTCAATTCCGAACGCCTCTTCGCCGAATGGGATGTCGAAGTCCCAGATGTCGGGGGGTTGGCTCATCAATATCGTGTATAGCCACTTAGATTTTCTGTTCATGGTTCGAAGCGTTGCCTCGTCAACAATCGGGTCCCGTTCGACAGCTGGTGATAAGAGGTATTTTTGCAGTCGTTTTACACTTACCAAAAGAAATTTATAACCCTAGACTTAACTACAATAAAGTAGACAGTGGAAGTAGGGGTCGAACCACAGAGAGCTATTTAGACTAAACTAGGTGAAAAGATTACTTCTCTAATGAAAATGGACTCAATAAAAATAGAAACTAAAATAAAGAGAAACCAAGACCATAAATAAAGCCAAACACAAGACCTAAAACAAGACACACAATTGGGGGGGTTGTTGATTGGTTGATTGCAACAAAATGAAAGTAACAAGTAAAGAGAAAACTTAAAGTAAAGATTAAGAGATGTGGTGGTTTTGTGGAATGAGGCATAGTTTCGTGTAGTGAATTTGTGTGTAACTTTATCCTTGATTATAATAATGAATTTGGAGTTAATCTCTTAAGTGCAGTAAGATGAGCTCTAACCGATAAATAACTCAAACGAAAAGATAGGGTTTTAGTTTAGATGAGCTCGTAAATAAAAACACTAACCTATTTGAATATCATAACCAATTCAATAGAAATCATTGGTTATTTAAACAAATCAAAACCTCCTAAACAATGAGCTTGTTTAGAACTGTTCAGATCGTTGTGAGTTATTTGCACTTGGCTATTATTCAAATTCTAATGGATGCTATTGAGCAAAGCAACCAAAGGAATTTTGTGGCCCTTGTTAATTACTATTGAACATAGAATTGACCGAAATAAACTTAAAATAATTCATTGAGCATGAAAGATAATAAGTAAATAAAAACAGAATATAACCGTTCAAATGAAATTCATTATTAATGGTCTCAAAAGTTACAACACAAAAACATAAACACTAACTATGCCTCGAAGGGCTTACTCGAAATACATGGAAAATAAAGAAAATAAAATAATGATAGAACCCATTAATGAAGCGTGGATGGAAGGGTGAAGCTTGCTTGACTTGCCCAACTCCAAGAGAGAGAATGATGAAGTTCAAAAGTGATTAGAATGGATGCCTTGCACATGGTTATATAACCCTCTCAAAAGGTGATCATGAGGGATGAATGAAGATCCATGCAAAGAGTGTGAAGGAAGCATGGCAAAGGCATGAAGAGTGCATGCTAAGTGCATGAAAGATCTGTCCAGAAGATGGTCAATTTGGGCCATTTGGACTTCTGAATTGGGCTCTGGTGATATAGAATGAATTGTGGGCTTTGTTCTCTTCTTTCCAACGGTATATAGTATGCATATAGAGAAGGCCCAGGTTGTGAGTTATGGCCGAAATACTAAGGCTGTGTCGGCAGGCCCGAGTCTTGATTATTATTTCCATCTTGTGCTCCAACATCTTTTCTCCAAGTTATGCTCCATCTAAATTGCACCTGAAATCACATAAATATATCATTAGCAGTATCAACATTCAAGTTGTGATTATTATCCTTATAAATAGAATATTAACACATATAATGGTGCAATATCATATATGTATAGGGTATAAAATGTGTATAATTAATGACTTATCAGCTGGCGTCGCACTCTGCGCCATGTCGGGCTTTTTCTTCTTCACGGGGGCCGATTTCTTCGCTGTCACGGCCTGTATATAAAAATTTAAAATATTGAGTAGAAATAAAAATTTAACTAGTATATATTAATAAAGTAGCGAAAAGTAAAAATACCTTATCGGGCAGCTCCACTAAGTATGCAGGCCATGCGACATACGTTCCGATCAATTGGCCTACGTGTTCCGTATCGTCGACGGGACACGGAACACGCACGTAAGCTAGGCCTTCGATGACGCTGTCGATACAAACCCTAACATGATCGGGCGGAATGGGGTTGTTGTGAATTGAAACGCCGGGACCCGATGGATCTAACATCCCATGCGCTACGAAAATCCGGCCCTCATCATGTAGAACCCAGAGTTTGCATGGAGTGGGACCCTGAAAAAAAGTTTTCACGTTAGAAACTATAATTAATTGAATATAGTATAATTTGATTTTATTGAAAAAATATTAACCTGGATTTCTTGGAGATGTTGCTGTGGCGACACCAGATTGGAGCTCATCTGAGTGGGCGGGCGAAAATCTTGCGGCGAAGTTTGTAAATGCGGGGCATCATTCAATTTTGAGGCTAACATCCATATTTGTTCATTGAATTCCTCCGCTTGTTTGGCCAATGCCGAATTTATTTTGGCATCCAATTCCGCCTGGGTGATGCAACCGGCGTGACTAGTTTTCTTCCTTGGCACTTTGCCGTAAACGGTTGACAATGTGGCAACCCGTGTGCTTTTGCGCCTCTTTCCCTTTCTCGCTCTTCCTCTGTTAATGAACCGTTACATATATCAATATTTGCAATTAATAAATTATTTGAAATAATTAACATCCAATACCTTAAAATCATCGGATTCTTTCTGCCGACGGAACTCTGCCCATGCTTTCTTTGAGATGTTGAATACATCACACGGGTTTTTGGGATTCGGCCGGCGGATGAAGTCCCTCACAAGTCTGCCTTTCCAACTCTTCCATTCCTCTCCCATGCGGCGGACGATTTTCTTCTTGTGAGTGTCATCCACGATATTCCAATAATCCTAAAAAAACATATTTACAATATTACTTTAATTTTGCTAAAAAAAACCCGAAATAAAAATAAAAATTAATAATATTAACCCGACATAATATTGACCCGAAATAAAAATTAACCCGGAATAATATTAACCCGAAATTTATAAGGCTACCCCGAATCCGTAAACCCTAAAACCTAAATCATCCACCATAAACCCTAAACCCGAAATCCTAAACCCTAAACAGACCGGGTTTACCTTCACTTCAGTCCATAGATCTTCTTTAAGTTGCACGTCCACCCGCCTCCAGTTCTCAATCGTGCAAGGAATATGATCTCTCGCTAAAACCGCCAAATATGTTGTAAAATTGGCCGCAAGTGGACCGGTTGGGGTGCCATCCTCTTCAAATTCAACGTGGATAGAAGATGGTGCCTTCTTACGTAATTTCTTGCATGTTGTCCTTGCTCGTTTTCCTGATCCGTCCGACATATTTGCAAGCCCTAAAATTCGACGAATTGGAAAATCAACAAACACCTTATGTGCGAGCCCTAAAATCCATTAAAAAACCGAAATTAATAACCTGTTGGGAGAAGGGGTACTCGGCGGAGAAACGCGACGGGGTCGACGGAGAAGTGGAGAGTAAGAAGACGGTGAAGCGCCGGAGAAGACGAGGTGAAGCGACTCAGTAAGAAGAGTAGTTTTTTTTTATTTGAGGAGATTATTCGGGGATGAAGAGAGTAAGAGGGAGAGTATATAACGCGCCAGGCAACTTAGTAACGGTTTTCCGAAAATAACCGATACAGATTTCAATTTTGTATCGGTTATCTGTACAGAACCGATACTAAGTGACCAAATTTTGCTCCATTGCACATTTCGATTGAGCTAACATTTAGTATCGATTATGCGTGAAAACCGATACTAAATTGCAATTTAATATCGGTTTTTTCTATAGAACCGATACTAATATTTTCCCGGGCTGCTAGTAAAGAAAATTTTCAAATTAGTTTCGGATTTTCAAGCATAACCGATACTAAATTTTAGCTAAATCAAAATGTGCAACAGAGCAAAATTTGGTCACTTAGTATCGGTTCTGGATAAATAAAAAAAAAAAATTACACGTCTAAATAAAAAAATAAAATTGCACACATAGAAAATAAAAATATAGTTAGATATGAAAATTACATATTTAATTAAAACACATTTATTTATTCTTCTTGGATTTTGGCGGTTCTACCCACACACCTTCTTCATGATCTGAACGGAAATATGACATCTTCGTATTATGTTCATCTTGCATGGGTTCTATTCCGGTGGAAAATGGAGGTATTTCGTCGAACTGATCGTATTCTTCTTCGTCCACTACATCCCCAATTCCGACAATTCGTCTTTTACCCGAAAGAACTACATGCCAGTTTTTATCGCCCGGGTCGACAACATAAAAAATCTATTTTGCTTGTTTTGCTAATATGAAGAGTCGTGTTGATAACCCAATCGGTTAAAGTCGACAGATACAAACCCTTCTTTGTCTTTTTTGACTCCACGGCGATTATCGATCCATTTACACAGAAATAGGGGTATCCGAAATTTGAAATAATCTAATTTCCATATCTCCGCAATCCAACCGTAATACGACATTGATGTATCTTCAGAACCTGATAAAGCTACTAATGTCACTCCACTATTTTGCACTGTGCTTTTACCATCTTGTTGCTTGGTATACCAGATAAACCCATTCATGTCGTACCCTTGATAGGTGGACACGGTTGTTCCGGGACCATTAGACATCCATTTAACATATTTGTCAGTATTTTCTGATCTCTCAGACCGTACTTTGTACGCGAACCATTTTACGAAATTAATATTATGCTCGTTGGTTATCCAGTTTTCCTCTCTTGAAGGATTCCGTCGTCGTAACTCGGCCAGGTGCTCATCCACATATGGAGACACGACCGCGAGGTGTTATAGGACTTTCAGATGAGCTTTGTTTCGTAATTCGAGCCCTACTTTAACAAGTTTGAATCCAATTGTACCAGTACCGTGGAGTCTACCCTCGTGTCGAGACTTGGGAAGACCAATATTTTCGACCCTGTCTAGATAATCAGTGCAGAACTCGATTACCTCTTCTGCGACGTACCCTTCAACTATGCTTCCTTCGGGGCGAGAACGGCTTCGGACTAGTCCTTTTAATTGACCCATGGCTCTCTCAAATGGGTACATGTATCGCAAGAACATTGGCCCACACATTTTTATCTCCCTAACCAAATGAACGGTTAAATGCACCATGATATCAAAAAATGAGGGCGGGAAATGCATCTCCAGCTCACAGAGGGTCAACACGACATCGGCCTGTAATTTGTCTAATGTACCGGGATCGATCACTTTCGAGCAAATCGAGTTGAAGAAAAAACACAACTTCGTGATGGAGTGTTTGACATTTTGGGAGAGAATTCCTCGAATTGCAACAAGTAGAAGCTGGGTTAAAAGGACGTGGCAATCATGTGACTTCATACCAATTAATTTCAATTCTTTAATCGCTACATTTCTGGAGATATTCGATGAATAACCAAATGGAAGCTTTATGGACTTCAGGCACTCCAAGAAACTGATTTTTTCTTGCTTTGATAAAGTAAAACTCGCCAGAGGCAAGAAAATTCGCTTTCCTCCATCCTGAGGTGCTAGTCCAGGCCGAATACCTATTAAAACCATATCTTGTCTGGCTTTGACGCCGTCTTTTGTTTTTCCTTGAATATTCAACAAAGTCCCCACCAGACTTTCACAAATGTTCTTAATTATGTGCATCCCATCCAAGCAATGGCGGATTTCCAAATTAGACCAGTAAGGAAGATTCCAAAATATAGATCTTTTCTTCCATAGTCCGTCCGGGATTTTGTCGGATTTCTTTCCAAATTGAACATTTATATTCTTTATTTCCTCATAAACTTCTTTCCCGGTTAATGCCATTGGCGCATTCCGAAGTTCAACCGTCCCGTCGAATTCCTCTTTCTTCCGCCGATAAGGGTGGTTCCGGCGAAGAAACCTACGATGTCCCATATACACATTCTTCTTACAGTTAGGCAACCGTATGGAACACGTTTCTTCCGCGCAAACAGGACACGCTTTGGCTCCTTTATTCCTGAAACCCGACAAGTTACTGTATGCGGGAAAATCATTAATCGTGCACAAAATCATGGCACGGAGGGTAAAAAAATTCTTTATTCCATGCATCATATACACGCACTCCGTCCCTCCACAGTTTATCAAGTTCCTCGAACAGTGGAGCTAAAAACACATCTACATCATTTCCCGGCTGTTTAGGACCCGAAATTAGCAAAGGCATCATTAAATACCGTCGTTTCATGCACAACCATGGAGGGAGATTGTAAACACATAATAAAACCGGCCACGTACTGTGACGACTACTCATATTGCCGTAAGGATTCATTCCGTCCGTACATAGCTCTAACCTCAAATTTCTAGCATCACCGCCGAAATCATTGAATAACCTGTCAATGTTCCTCCATTCGGGAGAATCAGCGGGGTGTCTGAGCATTCCGTCGTCTTTACGACAATCGCGATGCCACTGTAACAATTTAGCGTCATTTGGATTTGCGAAAAGACGCTGAAACCTTGGTATTATTGGCAAATACCAAAACACTTTCGCTGCGGGTCTTTTTCGATCATCGCTGTCATCGTCCTTCTTATTGTACCGCGAAGCGTTACACGTCGGACATTTATCCAAATCTTGATACACTCCTCGGTATAATATGCAATCATTTGGGCATGCATTTATTTTCTCTACTGACATACTCAAAGGACACAACAACTTTTTGGCCCGATAGGTTGAATCCGGCAACTCATTTTTTTCAGGAAGCATTTCTCCTAACAGTTTGAGTAAAGATGTGAAACTTTTATCGCTCCATCCATTTTTGGCTTTTAAGTTGAATAATTTAAAAACAGCTGACATTTTGGTAAATTTCATGCAACCGGGAAATAACGGTACGTTAGATTCATTACAAAAATTTTCAAAAATTTCAGGAATATCATTAAAATTTTGTGCTACATCATTTATCATTTCATCCAAATCATCATTATTTTCATTAAACTATGAAATATCTACATTTTCTTCATTCTCATCCCCCAATTGATCATCTTGTACAAAAGTGTCTCCATCTAAATTTTCTATATCGACAGCTTCTATAAATTCACCCAAATCGGGTACATCAGATACAGTCGTGCTTGTCCCAATGTTATCGCTCTCTCCATGCCATTTCCAATGGGTGTATCGCCCCTTAAATCCACGACAAATTAGATGGTCTCTAACTTCCTCGATATTTTGCAATCTTCGCAAGTTCTGACAATCCCGACAAGGACAAAGAAGGGTCCGTACACCTCTCAGCCTCATATCTTCCATGGCACATTTCACAAATTCATCAATGCCTCTCAAATATTCAATTGTGTCTCGCTTGATCCCATACATCCAACTGCTACGACGATCCATCTGGAAAAAAAAATTAAATTATATCAGGCTATGGGCCGGTCAACAATCCTAACCCACTCTCTCAATATTTTGTCTCATTAACACACATACGTTAACTGCAATGTGATGTTTGAGAAAAATTCGGCAGCACTTCCCCTAAGCTCCCCGAGTACGCCAACGCACATTTCAATGTGCGTACGTACCCGTGGGAACAATAGGAGAAATACTACCGAATTCTTCTCAAACACCACATTGCAGTTAACGTATGTATGCGAATCCTAAATGAGACAAAATATTCAAAGAGCAGTCCCAAAGACGGGGACTATTCGAGATTAATCCCTATTGGATTAATCTCGAACGGGTTGGATTAATCTCAAACGGGTACCGAGACCAAAATTATTGTAAGCAGAGTTTGGAGAATATAACATTACCTTAGAAAGAGTGAAGACGAGGAGATCAGGGCGAGAAGCGCTTGCGGATGAAGAAAATAACAGAGAGCTTTCTTAATTTCTCTTCGATCTATGAAATTCGCTGGTTGCTGGAGAAAAGTCTGGCGGCCAATGAAATAATTTGGTAAAGTAGCCCTAATATTTTTAGCAGCGGTTTTTACAACAAAACCGTTACCAAACTCAACAAGTTATTGCGCATCTGCATCGATTTTGACCAAAAAAACCGTTACCAAAGATCCACACCACATACTACAATGGTTCCTTCAATAAACCGTTACAGAATAGATTTTTAACAACGGTTTTTAAGCTAAAACCGTTACGAAGATATCTCTTCTGCATCGGTTTTTACGAGAAAACCGTTACTAAAGGGCATTTTCATTTTAGCAACGGTTTTCGAAAGAAAACCGTTACCAAAACAGGCTACTCTGCGTCGGTTTTTCAGAAAAACAGTTACAAATATATTCTGCATCGGTTTCTTGACTGAACTGTTACAGATTTGCATCTGTTCCTTCCAAAAACCGTTATAATTTTGCATCGGTTCCTTCAAGAAACAGACACTAACTCTATCTGCAACGGTTTTGTCCCATGAACCGTTACAGTATTTGCATCGGTTCTTTACGGAAACCGTTGTACAATATTTCCGACAACTTTTTAGACTTCTCTTGTCTCACTTAGCGTCGGTTTCTGAAATACAGCCGATATTGAAAGTTTAGAAATTAATTTCGAAACTGCCATTAGCCTTTTTTAGTAACGTTTTTTGTATAAACCGTTATTAAAGGGGCGTTACTAAAGATCTTTTTTGTAGTAGTGATTCTTGATATAAATAGCACAATTTCGTTGTATCTCGGGAAAATAGATTAAACGAGAATGATAATCCAATTTCTATAAATGATAATCATTTGAAGCTTCACTTCTAATTTATATAAATGATAATCATTTGAAACTTCAATCATAAAGTGTGACTCTTTATCACACTTTGCTATTATTCTCTTTCTATTATTTAAACACACTTTTGTTGTGCTTAATACTTCCTTTACAATTTAGAAGATTTTTTTATGTTAAATTAACATGGCCGGTCCTACTCTTAGACCCGCGAGACCCGGATCTAGGGTCAAAAATTTTGAGGGGTCCAAAATATATTTCATTTTCTATGTAAATATAAATGTGTTAAAAAAAATAAAAAATAGCCCAACGCTTGATAAACCCAAATTTCGAGAGATCCAAAATATATTTCATTTTCTATGTAAATATAATATGGGACCTGATATAGCACGACGGTATATAAAAACTGAAAAAAAATATATAAACTGAAAACAAACAGTATATAAAAATTCATTCGTTAAAACAGTATATATTTTCAAAATTTAAAAACATTATATAGCGTATATATAAACGCGAGAAAAACAGTATACCATTGCTACGGGGTCGTTACCGACCCCGTCATGATTTCGGATTTCTCATATAATATTTATGTTAAAAAGAATAAAAAAGAATAGTCCAACACTTGATAAGTCTAGCAAACACGACCCACAATCCTTTCTCCTTCTCCTTCCGCCAGAAACAGAACCCCCTCAATTTCACCTTTCGCCAAACAGAAGTCCCTTCCCCAAATCGTAAGAAAAAACAGAGAAAAATGTAGCAACTCACGGCTCCACATTGACGGTTGCCCGGCGTACGATGTTGTCTTCGTCTCAATCAGACTAGTGAGTCACTGCTAAGGCCATTCAATCACCAATCATATCTCGCCTCTTTTCTTCTCATCAAATTCAGTTAATTTGGAGTTGTTGATTCAAAAATTTCAGTAGTATTTTACTATCTTCTAATTGAAATTGTTCTTATTTTTTACATATGAAATTGAGTTGTCAATTGATTATTGAAAATCGGTGGAAAATGATATTCTCTTAGTTATTATGGTTAATTGATTTGAGTTAATTATTACGAATTAGTATTATTGGAGAATTAGACTTATTTGAATTACTGGGTTGATTATTGGTAAAGTTAGAAAGTTAGGTATTTGAAATTTGTAATCAAAATATATTATGAAAAATCATATATTATATTTTTTATAGTAAAATGATATATATATTGAATTTTTTATTTGAATATTTTTAATTTTTAAAAATTTTGGGGGGTCTTTTTCTAAATAGGTCTAGGTCCCTTGAGAACCCGGGGCCGGCATACTTAAATATAACAATTTATTTTGGTTTATTTCTCATTTACACCCCTATCAAACTTTCTAGTTCTGTATAGAACTTTGTAAAGTAAAACCTATTTATTTTTGTCCCCTCATAAAATAATTTTTTTGAGTAACGCAAATCCTTATTTCCGGCTTTTAGTCCCACACGCACCAATGGAGCGCATTGTGAGGTATTTTTGGTTATATTTTTCACAATTCTTACGTAACATTTCTCATTACAACCTTGCTATATCTATAATTTGAGTTCCAACAACAATAACTTACTATTAAATCATTAGAGCAAGAAAGAAATGTACAAATTTAACCAAAAATTTGCACAAAAAGCTCAACTTGATTCTACTAATCCAATGCTTAACAACCAAAAAAACCATTTCAACAGAATACTGTCTTGACTAGAGTCCATCAAAAGAGACAATTACAAAAAACAAAAGAAAAGTATTTAAAAACAATTCCAACGGGAAACACTTTCCCGGTTGTCAATGACTACGGAAAATCCCGTGTCCGTATCCAACAAGCATTGTGAAAGAAACCACACAACCGAGAAAACTACAATTTGCATACCAACAAAAAAATAACATTTAAATCATTATACAGCAAGAAACATGCAAATTTAACAAAAAATACACAAAAAAACTCAAATTAATTCTACTAATCCAAAGCTTAACAACCAAAAAGAACATTTCAACAGTTGATTAAAGTCCATCAAAATTAAGAGAAGATTACAGAAAACAAAAAGTATTTAAAAAACGATTACATCGCGAAACACTTTCCCGGTTTTCAGCATTTAATGACTACGGAAAATCCCATGTCCGTATCCAACAAGCATTATGAAAGAAACCACGCAAACGATTCCGGCAGGAAATACTTTACCGGATTGTCTGAACCGAGAAAACATAGTCTGCGTAAGCGCTCCAGACATGGCTGCAATCAAATCGAAAATAAATAATCAATTATTGTAAACTGAGCCTCAAATTGTGCAATTAAATTGGTACCTAAACTAAGTGAAGACGCACAATTAGGGTTTATGAAAGCAAAATGGGATAATTAGTCCTCAATTGTTGGAATTAAGGCCCCCAATTGAGCCCCATTTGAGTTTAAATTTGCAATTAGGACTCAAATCATCCGGGTTTTTTTACATCAATTAAGAAATAATTGAACAATTAAATTGGTACCAATATGTATCTAAAGGTCCTAAACCAAGTGAAGTGGCAGAATTAGGGTCTGCGGAAAGCAAATTGGGGCAATTAATCCTCAATTGTTGCAATTGAGTCCAAATTAAGCCAAATTGATCCAATTTTTTACATCAATTAACACTAAAGTTTTCAATTAAGAAATAATTAAACATATAAATTGGCATAATTAATTACGTACCAAAACCGAGCATTGAGGCTAAAGTAGGGAAAATGGGGAGTAGTTTATAAACAACGCCTAAAAGAAGAGCAGATATTAATCCAGCCAGAGCTGATTTCTGACTCCCAGATTTCACATATCCCATTACTCCTCCAGCTAAAAAATCAGGAAAAAAAAGGTCAAATCATTTCATAGAACAAAGCATTTCAACTGAATTTTTGAACAAAATTTTCTATCATACCTAAAATAAAAGCAGCATAACCAAGAGTAATTTTCTGCGACATTAACATCCCTCCTCCCTTCTTATTTCCTTCTCCTTCTTCCTCACCGCCAGATCCTCCTCCTCCTCCGTTTCCGCCGTCGGAAACAATGTCGCCGCTTCCGTAACCACCTCCAGTGGTGGCCTCAATAGCCGGATCCGCCTGCTCGAACTCGATCACCCTGCCGACGTCGGAGTCGGAAGAGGAGGCTCTTGCGCTCAGCTGGAGAGAACGGGGCTGGAGATGAACGGAGGGGAGAGGACGGCGGACGGAGAAGGAGCGAGGTTTCGGATTGAGAGTAGGGTTTAGAGAGAGGATTCTTGTCAATGCCATTTTTTTTCTTGAGGTTTTTGAGAGGGGAGAGCGAGGGAGAGAGGGGGGTGTCGACGAAGGAATTGGAGTGGAGAGTTAGAAGAGAGGGTTGGTTATTTTTGTGGATTGTTTGGTGTAGGAATATATGTAGGGGGTTTATATCATCTTGCCATTTTGTGCATTGTTATTGTCTATTAAAATACATGATACGTAGTTAAGAGAATTTTTTTATTGTGTAATTAAGATGTATAGTTAAGTTGTAACACAAAAGAGAAAAAAATTATATAATGAAATATTAAGTATCAAAATATTTTTGCCAGTGATAGAATGTCATAATAATCAGGGACATAATTAGAAATTATCATAGGGGTCGGGGGGCCAAGACATTATATAATAGAAAAATGAGAACTCATTAAAAATAATCTTTACTCATTAAGTTGATAAGTTTATATCATACATCTTATAACTAATTAAACAATATAATTGATTGAAGAACCTCTAGGCCGGTGCCGGTCTTGTGTTTCCGGTTGCCCTAGCCCGAGTAAAAAATGATGCCTTTGTATTATATTGAAAAAAAATACAAAAAAATTGTTTTTTATAATAACAAAAAGAAACTTGTATCAGTCAAAATATCAAAGGTATAAACAAATACAATTCTTCATAGGGCAATGATGGGCAGGCAATAAAGATAGATTTATTTCAATTATTTTTCTTTTTTTTAATCTTTTTTTTCATTTTTCTGTTCTTTTCTTTATGAAAGAGAAAAATGGGGGAAAACTAGAATGCTGAAACGTCAAAGACTAAAAATTTATTTTGCTCAGATATCATCTCCATTCTTTGAAGAAATAGAGGGATTGAGTAAAAATATAGACTTCTAATAATGCTATAAATGAATGAATGGAGATCTCCATTTATTACACTAACAAAGAAGATATGAAACAATAACAACTTAAAATATTTCTGTACGTGCTGCTAAGACTTTTTCTTAGTATACATGGGCTTTCAAGATTTTGTTGCCCCGGCCCTGCCATTGCCTAAGCTCACGGGCTCAGTGGGCTTACAGTAGGGCCGGCCTTGCTCTAGGCAAAAGAGCTTATGATGTACAAGTTTTATATTTTATTACATTTTAAAGGCTCCATATGTTATTTACTCACATTTTACTTCTTTATACTATTTACTATAAGATAGTTACATATGAGCCAATAAAAAATGTACATATCCTCAAATGTAAATATTAGTAAAAATAAGAAAGTAAGACTACTTTTAGCATATATACCCATATCATTTTAGTGGCCTATACATGATACACATATGATATTATGTGGTTTTTTAAATAATATATTGCATATACTTATACAATAAAAGCAAGAAACTTTAAAACATACTAAAAACACTGATTTTCATTCCACAAAAGTTAATACACTTTATAGCTTAGCTGTCTTTATCTTCCCATTTCTTTCTCCTTTGGTTCCTCTCTTTATCTTCATTAATGGAGGCCAATATGTATAAATTCCTCTCCAAACAAATTTCGTTTAGCTATGGTAAAGTACTACCATCGATCTTTATTGTAAAAAATTCTCTTTTTTTTAGACTAAAATTTTATATCGCTAATAAAATTAAGTTATGATTAATTGATGTTGTTTATTAATTATTTATAAAATAATTATAAAAATATATTCAAAATCACATTTTAAAGCATCAAAAATACTCTTTAATGCAAGACAAAATCATATGTCTTAATCAAGGTTGCAAATAGCGTTTAGCAGTGTGTTGCATTTAGGATTTTCATGTAGCGAATTGTGTATAGCGCAGATGTTGCGGAGATACATTTCTATAGCGGATAATATGTGTAAATATTTTTTTCCTGATATGCCACTACGTAATATATGCACTACAAAATCTAAAAGAAGAAATATACAACACTAAAATATGATTAATATTAAAATATTAACAATAAAAGTTTTAAATGTTCTTGCCAAAAGTTACATGTCCAAAATCAAAATATGATTAATATTACAATATTAAAATACAACATATCTATCCATTAAAAAAAAATCCATTAAAAAAATCCATTAAAAAAAAAATCCATCAAAAACGCTATTCAGATCGCTACACCGCAACAGACACACGCAACACCGCTATTGCGGACCGCTTCACCGCTAAATCGTTGAAAAACGCTACACCGCAATAAAACCGCTGCGCGCAGTGTTTAACTTCCAGAAACTGCTATAGCGCCGCTATTGGGCCGCAACAGACCGCTATTTGCAACACTGGTCTTAATAGTGTTTCGCTATTTAATCATCTTTGAGAATTTTACATATAATTACTTCTAGTCCATATGAAGACTTCAGATCTTCAGATGACCACTCTAGTATTACTAGTATTCGTTGTAGCATCATTTGATAACTTCTAGAATTAACTTTTTTTCCTTCTAATAATTATCAATATTAAATCTAATTTTGTTAAATACACCATTTGTAGTATTGATATTTCTTCTTCTAACATTGACATATTTTTATAGAGGTATAATTCTGGATGTCAACTGAGCTTAAATTCGATATCCTTTCAATAATTTATTATTGCATTTACCATTATCAATTTATTTAAACTAGTTATTTTAAATCGCCATGAGATGTTATCTTTTTTGCCAGTTTAATAATCGACATATTTATCTATCAACTCTACTAATGGAAAATATTCGGATCGCTCGCTTAAACAACGCCTAAATAGCGCTAACCACACATTTATATATTTTTAGCTGTCTAATATACCTTTGTACATTTATGCCTTTTTATAATTAGATTCATTTTTTTTCTATTATTTATTGAATTTTGAGCTGCATGTTTTAATTTTAAACTCATAATAATCATTTGAATATGAGTAGAAGATTGTTTGGATGGAAAGCTTTAAATGAGAATATGATTTATTTAACGATGTTATCATATTCATATACATATAGTTTGTATCAACTCATTACATTTACTTGTTACATGAAAAGCACAACAGAAAATCGCCTATGCAAGAGACTAGTAGGGCACATTTTCTTTCGCCCTCTTTTTTCTTTTTTGGACACCAATGCAAGGGCTTCTCTTATAAAATGCTTAGAAAAATTTGCATCTCTCAAGTGACAAGAACATGGACTATTAGTTTCAAAATTGTGAAAGAACCACAAAATTCTTCATTTTAGCTATTCTTTTCTCGCATAATTTAAAGAAAAATGGAACTTTAATCCATTTATTTGTTATTATGTCAAAAAGTAGTTGATCCATCATCCAATTAAAGAGACTTTTGAATGTCATAACTGGAGCCCACTTGTCAATGACTTGTTATGAACCGTGCGTGCACCGAGCGCAAGCAAACATTTATCACTGAAAGGAAACTTCCTGGAAGCTTCATTTTTTGAAGATGGAGCCTGGGTGGATATTACATAATACTATATACACATGGAGCATAAGTTAGAATATGAGCCTAAACATTTCGCTTCATTACATCATGGTTTATTATGTACGGCTAAACCATGTCCATATACAGTACGTTATTTTGCAGTGTTAAAAGACCGACTTAATTGCATTGTATATACACCTGGTGGAGGACAGATACTATACCAAAGCTCAAGTGGGTCTCCCATTGATGTGAAGAGATAATAGTGGTTTAGGAACTGAACTGTGAACCGAGTTTAGGTAAATAATCTGTTCGTCTTAAGACAAGAACAGGTGATTACCGTTTAACAGATACTTTTCCGTTTTGGTAAGCGAAAATTAGTAATCAGAAAAGGAATAAAGTGGATTCATTATCGGAGTTTCCAAAACCCCACTCTCTCTCTCCTCTCTCTCTCGCTCCTCTCTCTCTCTCTCTCGTTTCTCTTTCTTCTTCTTCTTCTCTGAAAATTCAAATTCAAATTCGAAACTGCAGGGTATGATTTCAAGGGATCGTTTGATTATCTGAGATATTTTTTATATTCGTCAAAGGAAAAGGTGCGTTTTTTGGTCTTTGTAATACATAATAATTCTATCTTATGAAAACTATTTGATTTTCTTTATTGCTAAATTTCGATGGTTTTTCTCTGTTTCTAATCTGAGAATGTCAACTCAGAAATTCGATAAGTAGACCCCACAGCAATGAAAAAAGTAGAAAAAAATTCTGAACAAATTTGTTGGAAATCAGTTTCGTTGAATCATGAATACTGTTTAGTGTCGTAATTTCCTTGGAATTTTTCATTTAAGAATTTTTTTGATGAATTTATTAGGTAAATTGCTGATTATATTGATATATCTGACAGTAAAAAAAATAACATGCAATATACATCTTTATACATGCATACTGAATGATTATATTTTTTATGATTTTATTTAAAAATCATTAAACATATGCATAACATTCAAATGTTATATGATATTAATCTTATAAATGCAGATAATTTTTGGTGTAAATAAATAAGAAAAATGGAAGATGTCGAGTTAGAGATGGAGGGAATTAAGCAACAAACTTTGGATTCCCAAAAAATTCCAATTTGCAATTCTGGACCAAATTGCAAATTTACGTCCTTTTTTGAAAAAATTAGGCAAAGCGTAAAAATCATAATTTTCAGCGCACCAATTAATGTGCTGCTTCCATTCGGGCCGATTTCTATCATTCTTCACTATTTAACTAATCATCATGCAAGTTACATCTTTATATTCTATAACAATTTATATCTCATTTTTAATATTTTTTAATATTTTGAACTTGGAAATAATTTATTTTATTTTATTTTGACAAAAATGTAGGGTTTGGTTTTTTTGTGTAGCTTATTGGGAATAATTCCATTGGCTGAGCGCTTAGGTTATGCAACTGAGTAAGTTTGTATTTTTTATAATATATTAACAATATATGTATATATAATTTAAATGAGTTTCTATTTATTTTCTCTATTTTTGATTTTTTTTTTGTTGCAGGCAAATGGCTTGCTACAGTGGCCCTACAGGTACATACTTTTAATTAAATTGAAAAATATTAAGGAAGATAATTAACATTATGTTATTTACTGCAAGATGTATTTTTCAAGCTCCAATATTCTATTTTCAGTTAAGTTGTAGATTTGTTAAATGCTAATTCGTAAACATGACTGAAATGATAATAGCAAATTATGCCCTGCAAATAATATTATTTGCTTTATTTTCTCTTCTTCTCATCTAATAACAAAGTGTTATGTTTTTCATAACAAAGATAGCAGAGCAAATACTAATATTCTATCCGTTTGTTTAATTTTAGTGGGGTTTCCATTATTTCATAAGACAAAAGTCATCAATTAGATGAACTGTTTTAGTGGGGGTTCAACTATTCCGCAATCACAATATTATATCTTTTATAGTGGGAGGTTTATTAAACACGACATTTTGGAAACTCAGCCGAAACAATAATAACAATTTATGCCCTAAAAATAATACTATTTTCTTTTCATCAATCATCAAATAAGAAAATCTTATTATTTCACAAGAAAGACAACAAACCAAATAACAACATTCCATTTCATTTCTCTACATTTTAGTCGGAGGCCTATGAAACACCACGATGTAAAACACGATATCAATCATAATAACAGCCTACGCCCTAAAAAAGATGCTATTTTCTTCTCATCAAATAAGAAAGTGTGATTGTTCACAACAAATACAACAAACCAAATAATGATATTTATTTCATTTTTTCTATTTTTTAGTGGGAGGCCTCTTAAATGCGACATTCGGAAACGCGACGGAGATGATAATAGCCGTTTATGCGCTCAAAAGGGGGATGATAAGAGTGGTTCAACAATCTTTATTAGGCTCCATTTTGTCCAACATGCTTTTAGTTCTTGGTTGCTCTTTCTTCGCCGGCGGCGTTGCCGATTTCGATCGCAAAGAACAGTTCTTCAATAAGGCACGTTTACTTTTTTGTATTTAATTATTTTTAAATAAAGTTCATTTATTTGTCTTTTGTGAAATAAATAAACATTGTTATTTTTATCTTTTCATTATTTTTTCTTTATTATTTTTTTATTACTATTATTTTATTCCATAATGAAATGTTAACCCTAGTAAATTCTTATTTTCATTTTTAATGAGCCAACTCACCAACTTTTATAATTTAGAAAATTCCTCATTTAATCACCCTATAATAATATTTTATTCATTTACATTTATTTTTCCATTCCAGTCGGCAGCCACGGTGAACTCAGGCCTGCTCCTGATGGCCGTGATGGGCCTGACATTCCCCGCGGTGCTCCACTTCACCCGCTCAGAAGCCAAATACGGGAAGTCGGAGGTGGCCTTGTCAAGGTTCAGCAGCTGCGTCATGCTCGTCGCGTACGCGAGCTACCTCGTGTTCCAGTTGACGGGCCGGGGGGAGGGGAGTAGTTCTTATAGCCCCATCGATACCGTAAGTTGTTATGTTTGTTACTTGTTGCTTTTCGTTTTGGTGGATTTTTATGGAAGGTCGTATTAAATGTGAAAATGTGTAGTATATCCTTCCAAAACTGCAAATATCAAATTTGTCGTTATTTAACTTGAAATATAGATGATTTACCATGCAAATCTTTTGAAACTAGGTGTGGTTAGTTTACTATACATATTAAAAAATAAAAATGTTAGACTTGATATCTAAAGCAAAATATGCCATTTTAGAAAAAATGGAATGTGATGTTTTGTAGATTGCAAAGCTTGGTTGTAGTCCTGCTGCAAGTCAAATCTATATTTAAGCACCAATTTATTTATTTATTTGTTATAATTTATTTTTGAAATTAATAGGAGGAGGGCCGAGTCCAAGCAAATGCCGAGGAATCGGAATCAGAAGAACCAGAAATTGGTTTCTGGGAATCGATTACTTGGCTCGCTCTATTAACCCTTTGGATCTCTGTCCTTTCTGAATATCTCGTTAATGCCATTGAGGTACATTTTTCTCTCACTCAATTAAGAGCCTTATTTGTGCAATTAGCTTCAAATTAGGCTTCAACATAGCCCAATTGAGCCTCAAGTAACTCCAAATATGCAATTAAATGCAAATTATGCTTTAACTTAACTCTCATATGTGCAATTAAGAACAAATTAAGCATTATTAAGTTGATTGAGATTTGACTATCCTATATTGTGCAATTAACTAATGCGGTATTATCATAAAATCTTATTTACTTTGTTTGTTATTTTAGGGGGCGTCTGAAACATTTCACCTGCCGGTTGCATTTATTAGTGTGATTTTGCTTCCTATTGTTGGCAATGCGGCTGAGCATGCTAGTGCTGTTATGTTTGCTATCAAGGACAAACTTGTAAGATATTTCATTAATACATTATTAATATTATAATAATAATAATATTTACTATTAATTTTTTATTAGTAGTAATTTCTTTATTATATTTTAAATGTAGGATATCACATTGGGAGTAGCCATCGGTTCATCTACACAAATCTCCATGTTTGTGGTAATTTCTCAATCCATCCCCAATTTATACTTTCATTTATTATTTTTCAACTTTGCATTAAACAATTCCTAATTAATTTTTTCTAATTTTTGAATTTAGATTCCATTTTGTGTGGTGATCGGATGGATAATGAATGAAAATATGGATTTAAATTTCCAACTATTTGAAACCGCTACTCTTTTCATAACTGTTTTAGTAGTGGCTTTCATGGTCCAGGTCAGTTCTCAATATTTTCTCAATATTCACTTATATAATTTTATTTTTGAAAAATATCATAAAATGTTATAAGAAACTTGAAATATTAAATACAGGATGGAACATCAAATTATTTGAAGGGATTAATGCTTATATTGTGCTATCTTATAGTAGCTGCCAGTTTCTTTGTTCATGTTGACCCTTCAACCAGTAAGTTCCTCAAATAATATAAAAATAAAATTTAATGAGATTATAGTTTCTCAAATAATATTCGAAGAAATATGTCAAAATAACTATCTGACATTTATCTGTATATTTCCTAATTTAGATAATGGTTAATGCAAGATCGCTATATTTTCACTATATAATACTGGCATGATTTGTTATATACATATTAAAATTGATATAACACGTTGCTGCACACATAGCGCTTCCTCATTGGCTCGACCTGAGCTAAGTTTTGTTCATGAAGAGAAGCCTAACACAGACGATTGTTTTGTTTATGTTAGTTCTCAGTTGTATATAATGTGTATATATATTCCAATCATGTTGTAAAGATTGTTATGAATTAATTATGGAAAATATATGGAGGCTTTTGATATGTACCATGAGATATTTTTTAGCAGCCTTTCATATTTCTTCATGGATACATTATTTTTTAAGTACATTGATTTTTGTATATATATATCTCAATTTGACAATGCAATATGGCATCTCCTGGTAAAATTTAGTTCATTTAGACATCCCAATTTAGGAGGAAATTATGGTTTATTTAGATTCATGCAAAAAAGTCTTTGAGTTTTAGTGAGTTGGACCCAGCTCAAACTTGACTCAAGCTAGCCTGGAAATTGCTCTCGGGTCTTGAGTTCAATGTTTTTTTTTTAAGAAGAAACCCGTGGGCTTTACGCGTTTAAAAGAAGGAAGTACAAATTTTTTACGACCTATTACAAACACAAACAAGAAAACAAACAACAGAAAAATCAAGAAAGCAACTAAACTACCTACCAGCTCTACTGAAAACAAATAGCAAAGAAAGCAAGGCCATCAGATCGATATTACAATCCCCTCATTGGAGTGTAGGGAAGATATTATCATCAAAACTAAATCTTAATTTTCTGGCCATATTCGCAAGACCTTGTGCTCCCACATTATTTTCCCTCCCGCAGAACCCGAACGTCGGATCCTTTACACGCTTTTTCCAAATTGCGCATCCATCGCTGCTTGAATCGCCATCCAGCTTGACACCGAGACTTGTCCCTCTGCACATATACCTCCCAGTAACCTCAAGCTGGCCTGGAAATTGCTATCGGGTCTTGAGTTCAAAGTTGGGCTTGAGCTCGACTTGATTCTGGCTCAAATAGTTCAACTGAACATCCAAGGTCGACATGACTAGAAATCTTATCAAGCTTGACTTTTGATTTGACATAGATTAGACAATGACAACTAGTAAATTGTAACACCAGGAATTAGAAAGTCACTGCTTATTTTATGGATTTTGTGAAGTTTATATGATTAAGCAAATAAGCGTATAGTTTAGTTGGTAAGGACATTTAGTTTAGTTGGTAAGGACATTTACATGCATAGTAAGGAATTATGGGTTTACGTCCCGACAAATACAATTATGTAACACATATTTAGCAAAATTTCTTAATCTAATTGGTTGAACCTAAAAAAAAAGTTTATATGATTAACGTGTATATATTACTTAATATATCGGTGAGTCAAAATTAATTCGAGTTTTACTCAAGTAGTTTGCAGCTTGAATTGGGTTCGGCCCCGATTTTGACCTGGCTTGGCTCAGCATGAAATAGCACAAGTTATATTGTATATTGAGTCGAACACAAGCTTTTTGCCAGCTATGAGCCAGAGAAAAATTTAACTACAACAAATGTTTTAAATATGAGAAGTTGAACCACTCAAAATTATGTCTATTGGCGACATGGTGACTAGACAAGTCGGTCAATGAATTTGACTTTTAGATATTTTTCACCAAATCTCTACTACAAATTATCAATAACTAACAAAAATTTCAAAATCTAACAAAAATAAAACACAAACATATAAACATATGAATAATCATAATAAATAAGTTCAATCAATAAATGCCACAATTCAAAACGAGTAAATGTAATTGATATAGACCCGTAAAAAAGTGGGCCGAGAAAAAATTAAAAAAAATTGGACCAACTCAGTGCAAAAGTCAGATCAAAGTCGGTCAAACGTCGGTCCAAGTCATTCAAAGTCGGGTTGACCGACTTTTGCGATCGACATGATCTAATCTGGATGGTCAGAAACCGACATCCGACTAAACGAAAAACGTTGACTACAAGATACATCCCTAACTAAAATAGGGGGAACTGGATACATCAAGTATGTTTGAACTGGAGAAGATAAGTTCGGATGGGACAACAAGCAATTGCAAGAGCGTTGAAAGCACTGCAACTCAAAAAGTGGAGCTTCATTGAAATATAAACATAGGAAAGATAAAATCGAAGACAGGCGTAATTCTGACTTGACATCATATTCATTCGCATGTGTGGTTTCCGTCTTGTTGCACTCACACTTGCTACTTCCAAAATTCAGAGCCAATTAAGCATTTTTGTTTCTTTTTCACTTTAAAATATAGTTTCCATTGAGTATTCACTTGCCCGGTTTGGTTCCAAATTTTTTTTGAGGAAGAACTACAAGCGATTGCTTGATATTTGTTCTCTTTTTAAGTGGGCTTATATGTCTTCATCTAAATTTTTAAATTAATCTTGTTAGACGCGGAATTCGAATCCCTCACTTATGAATAGATGAGGTTGGTACCATGACCACTAGGCTAATCTAGTGGTGGTGGTTCGGTTCCAAAATTTATAGTACTGATTTTCAGTTTTGAGTATGTTCACTTTATTAAACAGTATAAACTGATAACGTACTTAAAATTTTTCTTAAATATAATTTTAATTTTATAACAATTATACGTAAATTTGGAATTAAGGTTGATTTATTTTAATTCTTGTCTGTTTAACTTTGAACCAACTGAACTGTTTTGGAATTTGGTTTGTGATTCAGTGTAGAAACTTATTCGGTCCATTCAGTTTTAGTGTGTTCGATTCGGATTCAAGTTTGATTCATTTTACTTGATTCGGCTCGAACAAATTCGACCGAATGAAAACTTCTAACATTACATATCTTATTCTGATTCATATCTATTTTCTTATCTATTCTTTATTGAAGTGAATTGCTTTCAGATGAACAATGATCAAAGACATACATATAACATGCAATGAATAATAATGTATGGAACTAAGAACCATAGTATAGAATATGTTTGTATCATTTCATTAAAAGTACATAATTTATTTGTGGGAGGGTCAAACGGCGAGCCAGTCGCCGACCGTAACGCATTTTGCATGCAACACCAAAGTAACATAAGGAAAACAAAGCAAAAGTATAGAAAAGAAAGGTTATGAAGTCCAATTTGTGCACCCAATTAATATCAAGCTTCAGGCTTTTGTCAAAATAGTTTGTTTGCTTTGACAGAACTGAACTTCAAAATAGGGATTATAATCTTACTTCATCAGATTAATGTGAAGCTGTAATTATAAAAAACTTTCAGCAAATCAATTCGTTTCTTTTATTTTCTAAACTATATCGTCAGATGCTTTTACTTTTGCTAGTTAAATAATTCAAAATATGAAGCATCAGCATCTATATTTGAACATGTAAGATAAAATCAGTTTAAAATATAATTACATGAAACATTTAATAAACGCACCTTGGTATACCCTCAAACTATAGTTCTCTATTAATTAGTTGAATGTTGGAGCATCTCTTACCATAATGTAAAATAGTAATTAGAGACAAACGATCATATATTTCTCAGTGGAGATGAATGTTTGGATCTCTCATAGCATAAATGCAAATTATAATGAAATAATTAAAGACAAAAGATCCTTGAAATTATCAAATACTCACTTCCACACAAACTTTTACCTTTTTCACACTTGCAAGCAACTTCATTTCCATCCTCTATATAAACCATAATCCTAACATTTAATTATCGCTCACTCACTCACTCGTTTAACCGATTCTTAACTCACACAAACTAATACAAAATGCAAGAATCTCAGAAGAGGCCATACCCTATTGGCCCAAATGCTATGCACATACCAGCTGGCAGTCCCTGTAAGTTACTAAGGCTCTCTTTAACTGATGATGATGTGGCATCAGCCATCGTGCCGCCCGTGACAGTGGTTCTTGAAGGCCGATCGATCTGCCATCGTGTCCATCTCAGCAGACATACTAACTATAACAGTCTTGCCACTGCGTTAAGACAACTGTTTGTTGATGACATGAATGATGAAATGGATAAGCAGGCAGATCAACTTGATTTGTCAAATGCAGTGCCTGGACATGTTGTTGCTTATGAGGATATGGAGGACGATCTCTTGCTAGCAGGTGATCTCAGTTGGAGGTATACATATTATTTTATAATGATGATTCAAATTTCAGTCATATCGTATCACATACTTTATCAGATATATAATACACATATTATATAATATTGTTTGTATCTTTTTTGATCAGGGATTTTGTTCGTGCAGTGAAAAGAATTAGAATAATCCCTGTCAAAGCAAACCGTAGGAGACACGTTGGAGGAGCAAAGCATATCTCGCAGTGCTTATCGTGAAATCCAGTCGAGTCCGATTTAAAACTTGAGATATTCTTGCCGAATCTTGTGTTGTGTACAACAGAAAACAGAGTATATAGCATTCAAATGTGACTTGAACGCAAAATGGACATCTCTTGTTTTGTCTGGAATGGAAAGGATCCGACTCTAGATGTACTATGCAACTATAATTATAACTTCGTCTTAAAAATATATATAGTATGATTTATACTTTGTTGTTCAAGTTATTACTTTTAATTAACAATTAGCATTAACATTTTCTTTAATTACCACGTCAAATTATTCTTTAATTACGACATCAAGTCAAAGAGACCAAGGATGTTTTTGAAAAGACAATTCTAGATAAGAATGTCATTTTTGTTTGTTACACTTTAAACGAAATGGAAATTCAAATCGAAATGGATGTGGTAATCTGTCAGTACATTATATTACAATATTTGAACCTGTAGGTTGGTTATAAGTAATCTATAGGTTAGGTCATAGGGAATCTATGTTGAACGGATATAAATACGGATATCATATTTGATACGGATACAGAGATACGACAAATCTCAAAAAATTGACTATATATTTATTTTTTAATTATTTTTATATTTATATAATATAATTATAAAAATAATTAATAATAAATAATCAATATTTCAAATTAATATCACAATATGTGAATGAAAGTAAACACATACTTGATACTTAATGTTTGTAAAAATTCAAAATTGGATTTAAGAAAAGTCAACGATTTCTGGCTTTCCTGGAAAATTAAATTTTTTAATTTTTTATTCATGTGGGTTGTGGACAAAATAAAGAATGTGAGTTATAAAACCCAAATAAATATTCTATTGGTATGAATGTGGGTCAAAATTTGATTTAAGAAAAAAATAGTTAAAAAAAAATGATGAACCAAAATATATAGTGAAATTATCTCAGAAGTATCCTAGCCGTATTCTAGAAATATCTTGGAACTATCCTAACGTATCATGCTGTATTCTGAATGTATCTATACTTTTTTATTATTAAAATAATCGAATACGCCACTCCGATACGGATCGGAGCCGTATCGCAGCAGTATTCATATCGGATACTCGTATTCTCAGGATATTTCCCAGTTTTTAGAGTATCTGCGTAACATAGTAAGTAATTATGTGCCACATGCAAATAATTTTAAATATAATGTATGTATTTACTATTTATTGATTCAGCAATGCTATAATCACAATGTTGTTTACAAACTGACTAACAAACCTTCTCCCTCTTAATTTAGAGTCTCATCATACATTAATCTTGTGAGATCTTAAGTATGAGAGAGTTTGTGAATTAGTTCGGGTATCTTTTTTTTCTTTTTGAATTATATAGAAGGGCTCGTGTGGTCCTCCGTATATTTTACAAAAAAATTCCGTTAAGCCGGGTTCGAACTTGGATGAGTACCCTCCTTCAAGTGGGTGCCTCATCGACTGCGGTAGTAGTCTTTGGCGTTCGGGTATCTTTTAGTGACCATAGTTTTATTGTTATTGATAAATAAATATAGCATAAATATGGGTTATATAATTTTCTAGATTTTTTGTAGTATTGACTTTCTTGGAGATGATGACGTTGACGAGCCATGTAGGCTTGAGGATACAAAAAAAGAGAAGTCTTAAAAAATAATGATAAATCGTGATCAAACAATATGAAACAACCAGAACGATATGATCAATTTCAAGATAACATCTTGTGTCATATTTTGTTTCTTCTTTTTTCTTTGATGTGCTTCTTGTGTAATATTTAAGCACTCAAAAAAAACATTTTATGTGAGAAAATGCATGTAAAGAGTACAAATGACGCGAGAGCTTGACAGCCAACTATTTCAGAAATGTAAATGAAAAAAATAAGTAAATATACTTCAGTAATATGTTTAGTTCTTCTGCGGCATTGTCTGGCGCGGTGGTTTGTGTAGTGGTATGTAAGACCTAGAATTAGGGATGGAGCTTTTTGGTTGTAGCCCCTTTTTACGATTTTTGTATGCTTTATCTTCATAGTAGCGAGTTTTAGTAGCTTGACTTGTAGCTGCTTGCCGAATATCCTCCCCAATATTGACTTCAGATCCCTTAGGATGTCTCTTTGAATTGTTTCTCAAATTGGAAGTGCGTTCATGTGCAATATATTGTGTAGGTACATTTTTTCTACGTAACTGTAAGAGATGGAATGAGTATGCGGGGCCTGTAATGAGGAAACACAATAAGTTCAAGTCAGCTCAGCATTGAATTCGTCATCTCATCCGGTTCCACGCAGTTACTTCTCCGATGCTGATTGTCAAGTTTTTTTTTTTTTAGAAAAATTGGAGAGGGCTTAAAAGTCCCCCTTCCAATAAAAATCTATTAATTTTAGCAGATTGATTTACAGTTACAGGTGCTCTTTCCTTTTTTATACTAATTACATCTTTCAAATATAAAGAAATTAAGAAAGCCTAAAATAGAAACGCAGCCATAAAAGGCCCGTATTAAAGTCCCTATATTTCCACAAAAACCCGGAATGAAGATCCCAGTTTGTGAGAGTTGAGTTGCCGACCGCTGTTAGGGCAACTGTCTCCTCCTTCTTTACCTCTTTACCTTCTCACTCTACTCTTCCTCTTCAGACAAGCCTCAACTGTATCACTCCACCTCTCTATCTCCATTAATGAGCCTTCGTTCTTGTAAGAGTTCATCGACCAAAGAATCCCCCGTTAGTCTCGCTCCAGTGAAAACTCTTCTACAACATTCACGCCAAATTACAAATTGAAACAAGGCTGCAATCTGTTTAAATTCGCTAGAAACTCCTGCTGTCAAAACGCTTTCCGCCATTGCTGAGGTTGAATTCGCAGCTGTTGATTCTAGATTTAGAGCATTCTTTAACAGATTCCAGTGGTATTGTACGAATACACACTCTTCTGTTAAGTGTCTGATTGCTTCTTCTTCTTTCCCACAAAGGTAACATTTATTTGCAAGTTGAAAACCTCTCTTTTTTAAGTTATCCTGTGTTGCGATTCGATTTTTATTGCTTTGCCAGAGGTGAATTTTCATTCTCAGTGGGATCTTTAATCGCCAGAGTTGATTTAGGCTACTAACAGGCTTATCTGACTTCATTATTAGCTCATAAGCACTCTTTACGGTGAAGATCCCTGTACTGTTCCCTTTCCACTTGATTAAGTCAGGTCATTGAGTAAGCTCCACTGAATCTAGCAGAGAACTCAATATCCTCAACTCATCAATTGGTATGAGTGCTCGAATTTCTCTGAATGCTGCTGACAAGTCATCTAATGCTTTGAATCTCAGTAGTGAGCCTGATCTCATCTCAGCGTGTGAGTACAAGAATTGGAATTTTTCATGTAGATTTCCTTCTTTCCAATCATTAAACCAAAAATTAATTTTTCTTCCTTCTCCTACTTCAAATCTGGTGCCTTGGTAAAAAAAGGGCAAATACTTTTTCACCTTCTTCCAGAAATAGGAATCTCTAATGGAAGTTTCTGAAAGTTCCTCATTAGCTAAATCAGAAACCAAAGTATCCCATAATAAACCACCCTCTTTATCAAAGTACCTCCACAACCATTTAGTGATCATAACGTGATTGAATACCTCCAAATTAATAACTCATAATCCTCCTATCTCCTTTGGAGTGCAAACCTTTTCCCAGGCTATAAGAGGCAGTCCAGTTTCATTATTACCTCTCCAAAAGAAGTCCCTTCTAATCTTTTCCATTTCATTTATTACCCATTTGGGTAGCTTAAAGACTGAGAAGAAATAAATTGGGAGGGAAGATAAGATTGCATTAATGAGTATTAATCTTCCTCCCTTACTCAACAACCTGTCAATCTACTCCTGAATTTATCAATTAAGACTTATATTGTTCTTTAGAAGGCTTTTTAAAGTGTAAGGGATAACCTAGGTATTTGAATGGTAGGTTTGATTGGGTACACTCCATCTCTGTTTCTATCAGAGACATTTCAATTGGATCAATGTTGGCTGAGATGATCGTAAATTCAGATTTTTCGTAATTAATTCTTAAACCAAAACTATTTCCAAATACTTTTAGTATGAATTTGTTCCTTTTCACTTGAATAAGATCTGGTTTAAGGCAAAAGAGGCTATCATTTGCAAAAAAGAGTCCCAAGTATTGGTTACTTAGGGGTCTCTCAATGAAGTTTTGGGCTTCCAAATACTCCAAATTCTTGCTAATGTGTCTATTGATAAGATAAAAAGATGGGGGGACAAATGGTCCCCCTGTCTGACACCTCTCTTCAAATGAATGCTTTTACCGGGACAACCATTCAACAGTATCTTAGCTGCCCCTTTGAGCACAAAACATTCTATCCATTTTAACCACTTTTCACCAAATCCTCTTGCTCTGAGTACCGCAATTATGAATTCCCAACTTATTGTATCAAATGCCTTTTGCACACCAGCTTTGAATAGGAGTAATGGTTTGTTGGATACTTGTGCCATGTGCAATGATTCCCTAGCATACACATAACTTTCGGCTATCTCTCTATTCTCAATAAACCCTAATTGATTGGGAAGAATAAGTTGATTTATGTGGGTTTTCAATCTGTTTGCTAAGGTCTTTGAGAAAATCTTTTGAATTGAGCTAATTAGGCTTATAGGTCTGAATTTTCCTGGTTGGTTAGCATCATCAGTTTTTGGAATGAGAGTGGTGTAAGAGATGGCAAAATCACTGAGGCCTTCTTCATGATTAAGACTTGAAACTAATGCATATATTTCCTCTTTAAGTTCAGCCCAATAATGTTTAAAAAATTCTCCATTAAATCCATCGGGCCCTGGGAATTTGTTGGTCTTCCATCTTCTAATAACTTCATCTAACTCCTCCATTCTGATTGGTTCATTTAATGAATTGAGACAATCTTGATCCGGTTTATAAATCTGAGTTAAATTGATAGTTGGGTCAGCTTGGTTAACTGGACTAGTGGAACCAATTAAACCCTTGTAATAATTAAAGAGAATTGAGGGTTTACTTGTATGATCAGTCACTTGACTATTACTAATTGGGTCTAAGAGGGAGGGTATCATTAGTTTAGCCTTTTTAATTGTGGCATACTTATGAAAAAAACTTGTATTTTTATCCCCTTCTTGTATCCAATGGAATTTAGCTCGTTGCCTCCAATACTTCTCCTCTTTTTGGATTAAATCACTAATTCTTCTTTTACAAATTCTTTAAGCCAAGTTTCTAAATCTGTTAACCAATTTTCCTCATCTTTTATTTCCAACCATTTAATAATTTCTTTACAATTTTCCTTGTATTTCCTTGTGTTTACTTTTCTATTTTTATCCCATTGAGTTAACTTCTTTCCCAAAGCATTTAGTTTTTCTGAAAACTCTTTTAAGGAGGCTGATTTAGTGGCTCTTAAATGATCAAGAATAATGTCATTGGCTTCAGGATTCTTGATCCAGGAATTCTCAAATCTGAAGTCTTTGAATTTTGGAAATGTACTTGAAGAGATCAATTGAATTGGGGTATGGTCTGATAGAGTACTTGACAGGCATGATTGCTGATAATTTGGGAAGGTGTTTGTCCAAGCTAAATTGAACAGAAACCTATCCAATCTTGCCTTGGTAATAGAATTACCCCAGGTGAATTTTCTATCTTTAAGTGGGGGATTAATCAAGTATAATTTTTCAATGCAAGCCATAAATTTATCAGTATCCTCTCGATGATTATTACTCCATCTGGCTCTTTCATTTTGAGATGTTACGAGGTTAAAATCCCCCAGCAACAACCAAGGAATTTCTTTATCAGGTTCTAAAGCTTCTAATTCTTGTAAAAATTCCACTTTATCCAACCTACTTTGTGGGCTATAAACGCCTATAATAAGAATTTGAGCATTATCCCACTTGCATGTAAGTCTGGCTGAGACAGAGAATTGTTTAATAATTGGTTGTGTTAAGGCAAAATGGTTACTATTACATGTTAAGATAATTCCACTAGAGGCACCTTGGGAGTTGAGAGTTAAATATCCACCCATGAAATTACCAATACTTTCTTTATGAAGCTTGTCGTTGTACTCCTTTAGCTTGGATTCTTGGATACAAATCAAGTCAGGTCCTTCATTCTTAAAAAAATCTTTAATCTCTACTCTTTTACTACTTTCATTCATACCCCTGATATTCCAGGAAATTATTTTAATATTTTTGTTATTCATCATTAACATATTTTTAGTCTCTGTTCTGTTCAGCCTTAGGTTTACACCAGGGACTGTAAGTTGTCCTTTTGTTTATCAGTGAGCTGTACATCAATGGCTGGCATCAACACACAAATATCCTCCACAGTGTATACCCTCCTCCCTTTAAGGTTAGGTAAATTTGTTGCCTCTTCTTTTTGAGAGTTATCTTTTTTCTTGTTATTTCTTCTTTTGAGAAGCCTTGTGAAATTTCCTTACATTTCACTAATTATGCTCTTTCTAATGCTGAGACATACATTTCAGGTTCTTTGCCATTTAATCGTGGACTTCTCCTTCTGAGATTCTGCACTTGCTCAATTGATATTTCTTTTATTCCAAGCTCATCATCAATCAATTCCAAATTATCTTGCATTTCATAGGCCAATTCAGTATCTTGCATTTCTGAAATTGGTTCTATTGACTCCACTCCTCCCTCACTATTGTAATGCACCAAAGAAAGTTCAGTTGAACTGAGATTTGAATACTTAGTTGGACTAGCATGATGGGAAATTGGATTAAGTTGAACTGAGCATGGTTCAGAGTCTTCTGTCACTGTCACTGTCTTTAGAATATCAAGATCTGGCACTTCTGTCTCCTCTTGTGATTTGATCCTCATCTGCGTACCATCTAATACTATTAGGGGTTTTATGGCTGAAATATTCCCATCTTCATTGTACTAGAGAAGGGCTACTTGCTGAGCATCAGTGGTTTGAAGAACTTGGGTATTTCTATCCTGATATAGTATTAATGCTAATGGGTTGTTACTTGGAGAGTGAATTTTATACTCGTTGGATAAGGGTTGGAATAGTGATGTGTAAGAACAGGAGGCAACATTATGGGGGTTTAGAAGTATTTTGGCTTTGCCTTCTCTTTGGGACTGAATTCCCCTTTTATCGAACTTCACTCTCCATACTTGGTTCAGTAACAATTTAGGCCTTGTTTTATTAGAATCAGAAGAATTAGGATTTTGGTGGAGAATATAGATAGGACATTTAATAAGATATTTTCCATCAGTGAATTGCAGTTCATATGGAATATCTGATATATTGTGGACACTGATAGAGAAGGAGATCACTCTAGTCTCTTTATACCCCTCAATGTAATTTATATCATTGAATCGCCCAAAAGTAGTACTATTCCGCTAATCTTATCTTCATTGGCCAAGTAGTCAGGTACTTTTTTTATTAGGATTGTGGTGTTTTCAAATTCCATTGGCTCATGAATGATCGAATAATCAGGTTTTAAAATTCCTTTTTTTATGTGGATTCTCAAACTTTGTCTTTTCTTAAGAGGGTTCTGATCAGTTTGTTGCTTAATTGCAGAAGAGAGATTTATGGATTTAGGTGCTTGCTGAAGCTCAGATTTTTGTAGGATCTTTGAATTGAGAGATGTGTTAGCTCTCTGAGTTTTGGATGTTAAATTGGTCCTGCAATTTTTCGCTATGTGACCCAATTCAGAGCATCTGTAACACCAGATAGGCTCCGTGCAATTTTTTCTAACATGATCTTCTGCTAGACACCTGAAGCATTGTGTAGGTTTTGGGTTTGGCTTGAGAGATTTTTTTCTTCTTGTGTGTTACTTGTATCCAATCTTTTCCAGATGGATCTTTTGTTTGGGGATCGAGGTTAGGAGTTAATTGGCTAATTGATTGTAACACGTCAATGTATTTCTTGATTGTATTTGGATTCATCTTGATTTGTAAATCTCAATGTAATTATACTGATGTATTGCTTGTGTTGATAAATGGATCTGAAATTCTTATCTTAATCTAGCAGTGACATTTCTCAGAGGAGGTAAAGCTCAACGACCTGGGTAGACTACAGGCCGCAGTCTTTATCCTCCTTGAGAGTCTCTGCCGGCTAGTTAGGCTCTCCGATGACTCAAAGTTGAATCCTTGCTTTACTCCAAGAATCGCCTCTAAGATCCAAGAATCAATCTTCTCTAGAAAGAAAATGACCCGGTTCTGATTGTCAAGTTTGTATATGCTCTTTAAACTAAAGAAGTAACTCAAATGAATCGAGACTGGTACCATACCTCTAGAGTATTATTGATTTTATATATTGTATAAGCTATCAGTATTGAGATTGCTCCCATCATTTCCCTTCTTTTCCCTGATCCAACGTCTTAATCTGTTTCCCCTTCTTTGCACTTCAAATAAAAAACACTATTAACTAAAATCAACTTCTTCAATAAATAAAAATTAGAGCAATTAACAAAAAATCTCACTCAAACTTCCTCCGGTAGACAGACTTGGAAGGGGCTTCTGCATCATAAGAGAAGAAATGGCTAAAGACACTTCTAGAATGAAGGAAATCACGATGAAGAAGAGTTGCCAACAAAACAGTGTCTTGTGATAATTGATCGAAGTCAGGACTTGTCATGACGAGAGAGCATAGATCCTTGTGGTCCAATCGTCTAGTTTTCGTCCCGATTTCAAGGAACTGGCGCCATATATCATATGGGAGGAACGACATGTTTCCTTTGGTGGGTAAATTTTTTTCTCTATCGCTCTGTTTGGCAACAAGATAAGTTGGGGGTTATTTTTTTCAGGGATAAGCGATTATACCTTCTTAATCCCGAAATATAGAGTGGTGTTTGGTAAGGCAGGAGAGACAAATATTGGGTTAGTTTATCATTTAAAAATAGATTATATTTAGATTACTAAAATACTCTTTTAGAATGATACAAATAATATTGTATTAAAGACACAACTTTACAAAGCAAACTCCTCAATTATGTTTATTTTTTGCATAAATCAACAGTAATTATAATGTCCTTGTACTTTCTTTTTCTAGTTATGATAACGGGAGGTTTCCAGCTAAAACTTAGAAACAAGCATTTTCCTTTAGAAACAAAAATGAAAAAAAAATACCAAGACCCAATTATGTTAGTTATTTACTTGATATTTATTGTTATAATATAAAAAAAAATAAATGAATGAATGAAATAATATGAAAATGTTGAAAAGTCAATAAGCTACTTACTTACTTTGAAGACCCATTCACACCTTCAAGACTTGAGCTGAAATTTTCATTTTGTTTTGGGCTTGGATAAATTAAACGGTGCCCATTATTCTCCTTATAATATTTTGATACTATTCCTTCTCTCTCTAAACACAAAAATAAAACCATTTTCTCAATAGAGAGAGAGTAAGGCAGAGAGAGAGAGGAGAGCAGCGGCTGAAGAAAAAGGGCGAGTAGAGACGTGCCAAGTGGGGAGAAGGTCGGGTCGGAGTCCGGCATCACCAGAACTCACGTATCGGAGAAGAGCGAGTATCCCTAGTCATAAAGCTTGAGCTTTCTTAGGTAATTAGTGAATTGAGCCTTTAATCTTGATGCTATGTCTATTACTACCATTATAATCGGATCAAAAGCTCGGAATAATGGAACCCTAGATTTTTGGGACTAAGTCGAAATTGAGTAGAGAGATGGGGAATGGAATTTCTGAGTTGAGACATGAACCGAGGGTGGTTCGGGCGTCTGATTGGTGGCGTTCCGACCATCTATTGGCTCACTTTCATGGGAGAGGAGAGAGCTTGAGAGAAGCTCTGTTTAGAGAGCAAGAAACGAAGGAGAGGAAGGAGGAGGTGGAAGGGAAAGAGAGAAAAAAGAGCTGCTTAAGTTATTGGGTCGGGTTCAAGTTGAAACGGGTCGGATTTTGGGTTTGGGTTTAATCTCCATTAAACAAATATCCAATAAATGTTAAATGAAATCTGTTTGGGCTGAGAGTTAATGGGCTGAAATTATTGAAGTGGATTTTAATAGTTGTTGGGCTGAGATTAATTAGTGAAGTGTGCTGAATATTATTTGTAGTTGGGCCATGTTTAATTAAAAATAATTATGGATTGGGCCTTCTACTTATAATGATCCAATTAATTAATAGTTGGATTAATAAACTTTTTGGCCAAGATAAAATACATGACTGAGTATTTGAGTATTTAGTTATTTTGTTTTATTCAGTATGTAGTTGTAGTTGCTATCAGTAGAATTAGGTCAGTTTTAGACTGACGTGTCTGATTAGTAGAATGTGATTCAGTAAAATATTCATAACTTCTCCATTCAGTATCCGTTTTCAGTGTTCTTGTAGTCATTAGAATATTTATTCCGAGGCGATTTTAATGGTAGTATTTAAAAGATCTTATTATTTATTTATTTAATTACTTATATACTTATTTATTTATTTTTTAATATATTATATAAATGTAGTTATTTTTAGTAGAATATGTAGTCAGTGGTAAATCTTGTGGTATAAATGTTAGTGGTAGAAAATTATTATTTTTATACAAGTGGATGAGGAAGACACATGTACGGACATTTTTGGTGGGCCTGGTACTAGAGGGCAATTTTTAGGTCACTTCCGAAACTTGCAAACTGTTAGACGTGACAGTACAGTCTTCTCGGGTGGTTAGAGGGGGCGTGTTTCCACTGTGGCAAAGTCGGAGACACCACTCTCGTGTGGTTGAGAGTGCAGCAGACTGACTTATCTCAAGTAGATTCGAGATTGCAGTCTATGAATGGGTCCCGTGTGGTTGCCAACCTTATCGTAGATTTTAAATATACTTATATGTATATTTTCAGTAGTACCACTTATAATATTATAAAAGTAATAATTTTTGTAGCAAGTGGCAGTTCTTATAAGTGGTGGCAGTGTTCCGTAGAAGTGTAGTAATTATCATTCCAGTAGGGTAGTAGCGGTAGTAGTGGATAATATTTTATTATCTGACTTTTCTGACGCTCAGCCAATATTCCCAGGTAGCGCTTGAGGCAGGAGGTGGTGACATACGTAGACTCTTTTGGGAGCGTAGCAGAGAGCGCCAACACTAGTATATATTTTTATCTAGTAGTTGTAGTCGTATTTATAGTTTGTAGATATTATTTTTTAGTTGTACGTGGTGAGAGCTGGTTTGTATTGTTTTTGACTCTGCTATTGCTCTATATGTATATCTATATGTGTTGTGCATGATGATTTTGGGTCATGATATTTATTATTTATAATTGCCTGACTTAACAACTTGATTTAACAATGAGGCGAGAATGTCACAAAATCAAATTCCACGTCTCACACATTTTACCGAACATGTATCTTGCATAGTCTGTCTCACTTGTCTAAAGCATGAATCATGATGATTTAGATGAACCAACTAACAAAATAATGGTGAAATAGAGATTAAGTGTAAGCCAACAAGTTGAGGAAGACAGTAGCTTACTCCATTGATAAGTCCAAAACTGAGTTAACAATGGTGAACTCAATACAACTCAAAAAGAAAAACAATGGTGGACTCAATTAGAGGAGAACTCACATATCGATAGACATGCTCACAAAGAAACACTAGTACACACACAAGCAGTCACTCCTGGACACCCGAAGGAGCATACACGCCACACACACACAATGACAAAACACAGCACCACACACCCACTTACACACACTTGGTCTAAATGGATACTATAGTGATCTCAAACTGAAGAGAACGAAATGAAGAATTCATTAATAAGATTTATTCATGAAGAAAGTGAAAATATTAAGAGCAATTTGAGATTTGAGAGAAGAAAATATGAAAATAAAATATCTGCTATTTTGTTGGAGAAGAGATGTGTTGGAGGAGAGACAGAATATAAAAATCAGAAAATAGAACTTGGGGTTAAAACGGGGGTATTTTAGTCCAAAATTCGGGGATAAAAGAGGGAATAAGTTATCACTTCTTTGAGGTGAGGTAAAATTTGAGAGTTAAATTTTGGCTTATTTCTGCTTATCTCCATCATTTTTTTCGCTGTTTGACAGGAATAGAAGGGATAAACTGGTTTATCCCTAGCTTATCCAGCTGCCAAACAGGGGCTATGGGATAGATTTAGAGAGTTGAGAAGAAAGAACACACGATTGACTTAAAAAGGTCAAATTAAATAATACATAGCTTTTAGAAAGAAATTATTAAACATGTTATGAATATAATTTACGGGACGTTCATTATTTAGTTATTAAGCAATGAAAAATTAGAAAATACTTACAAGAATGAAAGGATGTGTGATAGGATATTTATTATTGTATTTTATTTCTATCTAGATTAGATTTTTATATGATTGTTTCCATATTGTAATTCAGAATCAGACAATTGATTTCTTGATCATCACTTAATCTTCTATTATATAAAGAGGAGAGTAGCTATGCTATTATTTAATCCCACAATTCAATAAAGAATTTGTCTTCTCCACGTCTCTCTGTTCTTATTATTTATTTACAACACGTTATCAGTACGAGACTCTAACGTAAGCTATATGATAGGATTTATTTATTATTATTTCTTATACACATATTTTTTATTCGGATTCTCTTCTTTCTCTATTCGAATTTTTATTTTATTTTAATGCATGTTTTTTTAAGTACATACTATACCAGAAGTTGCAGATCACTTTTTTTTTTTACTATACACGAAAGTTGGAGTTATATTTTTATTAATACACCAGAAGTTGTATGGTAATTTTTATTTATGTACCAGAAATTGCATGTTTATGTCTATGGGAGAATTTCATATATTCCATTACAAAAACTTAAAATAGCACATTTGCCATTACAAAAATCTAAATATCATATTTGCCACTATAAAAAATTTAAAATATCATATATACCATTACAAAAACTTTAAAATATCATCTATGCCATTACAAAAACTTAAAATATCATATTGCCAATATAAAAACTTAGAATATCAATTTCCCATCTCCAAGCACAAAATTTATCAAATTTACCCTTTGAAAATTTCGCGAATATCAAATATATCTAGCATCATTAACTTTCCGTTATGTTTTATTTAATACTAACAAATACCATTCTCTCATTTGTTCTTCACTAGCACAAAATATTCAAATTATCTCTTCAACCTAAATTATCTTCTCCGTTTTGTCCCCTCTTTCTCTCCCAACATTGTACCTATGAAGATAACATATCTCCTTTGTCATTTTTCTTATTTAGAAATAATTGCTCCAAAAAAATGATTGAAATTAGAATAGATTGATTCTTTTTTGAATAAATTTTCTCACATTAACTTTTGACTTCGCATTAAAAAAGAAAAAAAACATTAGGTTATATACATGAATCTCAATTATGAATAGAAAAGGAAATAAAATAGGGATAATATAATGGTATTTATAAGATTTGGCCGTTAGTTTTAACGGAAAAAATTGATGGCTTCAAGTTTTGGATAAATTTGATAGATTTTGTATTTTGGAATGACAAATATGATATTTTAGATTTTGTATTTTGTAATGACAAATATGATATTTTAAGTTTTTGTAATGGCAAATATGATATTTCAAGTTTTTGTAATGTCAAATATGATATTTTGATTTTTATAATAATATGATATTTTAAGTTTTTATATATATGAAATTTTTCCTATTTTTATTTATGCACCAGAAATTATATGTAAATTAATGCTTAGAAGTTGTAAGCTTATTTTTATCTATGCATTAGAATTTGCAAGTATATTTATGCACGAGAAGTTGCAAGATTATTTTTAAGCACCAGAAGTTACAAGTATATTTATGCATCTGAAGTTGCAAAATTTATCTTTATTTATGCATATTTATTTTATGCACAAATTTACTTTTATGCACATTTACTTTTCTGTACGTTTATTTTTATGCATATTTACTTTCCTGTACGTTTATTTTTATGCACATTTACTTTTCTGTACATTGATTTCTATGCATATATGCACACTTATTTTTATTCATTTATGTACTTATTGTTGCAAATGTATTTTTATTGATGCACCTGAAGTTGCAACATTATTTTTATTAATAACTTGAAGTTTCAATATTATTAAAAAAAGTATAACGTTGCAATGTTATTTTTAGTAAACGCACCTGGAGTTGTGAGATTATAAATTATTAAATATGTGGATTTGAAAATTAGCTCTCAATGAAAATTTTATGAGAAACAAGTGAAGGATAAATCATAGACAAAATATTATTTATTTTTAATTGTTTGCTATTGTAGTAGCATAGCTATAAAGAAGCACGACTTAAGAAATATTTTGAATTAGCATAGTATCTTTTATCTAAGTAAAATAGTGAATTTTTATGAATCTCACTTAACTAATTCCTCTCAATTCCTTGAAGTGAATGATGTCATGTATAAAACGCATTGTAGTAATAGTGGTTGTAGAAGTGGACGAGGATGGGTCAAAAGTCGCAATTTGAAAAGCATCATATGTACATGTCGTACATCAAAATATCTTGTTGAATTTAATCATGTTTCTTTAAGGAAATAAAAAGATAAAAGGAAGGTAAATCATGTTTATAATGAAGATCATTTTAATAAAGTTTTAAATATGACTCACTTGGGCGTGATAAACTTTTTGGCAATATACTTACTTTTATTTACTTTACATAATTTATTTATGCTTAATAGATAAAGCAACTAAATATGACTGAGCACTCCAGAACAGTCCTAATTTTGTCTGAAGTATTGTTTTAATTATCTATTGAATCAAATTTTGCTAATTCATAGATAAACCAGACAATAAGGGATAGCAATATTATGTATCTCTATAAATGAAATATTGTCTACATAAGTAAATGCATATGGTATAATGAACATGAAGTTCAATAATTTGAAAAATAATTTTATGATTTGACATGAACCAGAAGTTTACTATTTCTAAGAGAAATTTCAAGATTTGGCATGAACCAGAAGTTCACTAATCTTAGAGTAATAAGGATACAAATAATTACAGAGAATTCAAATGTGCATCAATTAGAGAATAAGAAGATTCTCTTATCAAATGAATTTCCATATGCTGCATGTTATTAAGGAAAATTAATCGTTAGACCATCATAAACTAGGGTTGGGAATGAATCACCTAATTTCCTCAAGCCTATTCATGGAGATATATGTGGACCTATTAATCTTTCATGTGAATCATCCAGATATTTTATGGTATAAATAGATACATCTGCTAGATTGTCACATGTATGTTTATTATCATCTCGACATGTTAGATTTGTGAGAGTGCTTACTCAAATATTCCAATTAAGATAATAATTTCTAAATTCTACAATTAAGACAACTCGTCTTGATAATGACCAGTGAGTCACATCCCAAGTATTCAATGACATCTGTACGTTGATTGAGATTGTAGTTGAGCATTGGCATGATCTTTGATTTCTTGTTATGTGATTACAATTACTCGTTGCCCCTAATAATGAAATCAAAGCTCATCTTCTGATTGAGGCCATGAAATGATACATGCTGCATCACTTCCCATACTAATTTGTGACAGACATACAACCAAGTAAATACAATTTGAAAACTTTTGGATGTGCAATATTTATTCTGGTTGATCCACCGCAATGCAAAAGATGCGTCACAAATAAAAGTCGGGCATATATATCAAGTTAAATTGCCCTCCATGATTTGATATGTTGAAGTTCATGACATGAACTTATTCACTACATGATTTATTGATTTTAAATTTGATGTGACATATTTTCAGTCATTATCTAAGTTTGATCCTTGATCTTATATATCAACTATAAGTTAAAATTGTAACTCATTTATAAAATATTACAAATCAATTATCAGATACATTTGTTCATTCAAAAAAGTGATTCATATATATTTGCTGACAACATCTCATTTCAGACTGATATCTCCTTGAAAGATCATCTATTACTTTTGTAACAAATGAATCCGAAACACACCTGAAATGTGGTAGTTTATGATATTCATAGATAAAATTCCAGAAGAAGAATTAGATGAATAACCAATAAAGTGTTGTGAAACAATCAAATATTAATGAATATGTTCAAGATATACTAGACAATGCAAGTCCTGGAGAACTTGATTAATATTTAATGATAGAATTAGGATAATAGTCGTGCTACACTACGAATATTAAAATTTTACTATTTATTTTGATATAAAATATATTAAATCAAAATTATGAAAAATCAAATTAATATTGAAAGTAATTCTTTGTGCATAAATAATATAGACTAATTATGTATATTCTGCTATTTTTTTTATTATAATTTTGAATTACATTATATATTTTATCTATAATCAATTATTTTAAAGATATTTTCATATATATCACATCTAATATGTAAAGAGAGATGATTTAAATAAATTAAGGTATGAGAAAAAAATAATATAAATAATAACTCCTTGAAATGAATAAAGGAACAAATTATTTAATAAACTCAATAAATAATTCGATTATTGACAATTAATTTATGATCTCAATTCTCTAATATAAAAAAAATATCTTCACTTATTATTTTAGTTATCTATGTTATTGCCTTGACATATTATATTAAGACAAAAATCTAAGTCATAATTAGGCCAGGATGGAACTAAAAAAATAAGAAAATCCAAGGTAATTGATTTTGAATATTTTAAAGGCAAAGTCATTTATTTAATTAAAGATAGTTCATTAAAAAATAAGAAGTAAATAATAATATTGGTTAGCATGATGTTTGAAGAAGAAATATGATACTATATACATGAGATATATATAAGAAAATATAACATTGCTTCATTTTTCAATCGATTTATTACGAATCATATAAAGAAATAAATTGATATTAAATGAATAATATAGAATAATTATCTAAAGTAAGTTGAATTTTTTTTATTATAGTTTTCCATTACATTATATTTTATCTATAATCTTTCATTTCAAATATATTTTGCATATCATATCTAATTTACTAATGAAAAATAACTCTACGTAGGTAATTTAGTCATGAAAAGTAGAATAATAAAAATGGTAACATCATGGAAAGAACAAATAAAAAAGATTTTTTTTAGAAACTTCACTAAATGATATGACTAAATGATAATTAATTTACAATCTTGATTTAAGTTTGAGTCAGTATTTTCTAATGTCAAAAGACCGTGTTCGCACTTATTATCTTAGTATTCTTATGTTCTTGTGTTTTGTTATATTATATTATGAGACAAATCGAAGTCAATAAGGCTTACACTAAGATGAAACTAAAAAAAAATGTGCCGGATAATTTATTTCGAAAACTATATTAAAAAAAACATAGATTCAATTAAAGATGATTTATTTATTTTAAAAGAAAAAAAAATAAAAATTAACATGATGATTCAAGACTAAATATTGTACTATGTATAGGGAAAAACTATATATGAAAAGAAATATAACATGACTCCAATTTTTCATTGGTTCATTTAAATAATAAAAGGATAAAGATAAAAATTAAAACAATAACCAATTGCGATTATCTACATCTTCAATTTAATGTAGCATTACATATTAAGAATATTTTAAGTTCTATGTAAACTAATGACACATAAATTGCTACAAAGAAGTTTTTATATAGTGTGACAAAAGTAATAATGTGAAATAAATGTAAGAAGTTGAAATAATTTAAACAATAGTATTAATCCACGTCATCAATTAATGATGAAATGGCACTCTAGAAATGCTAGAATATATTTGTAAAATAAACACCACATAAAGGTT
>CM050900.1:3142500-3170000 GCA_027726005.1 Juncus effusus | reverse complement strand
AATATTATTTACTGTATTTTTAATTAGGTTTAGTTGAAAATAATTGGAGGCAGGAGCAAAGGGTTACATTTCATCTCATGGAGGTTGGAATCAGGGTGAATTCGAATTAGGGTTCTTTCTTGAATCTTCGAATCATGAATCCTAAAAAATGCGTGAATGGGTGAACTAGAATTATGGTTAGGATTAGGTCTACTATTAGTATGACTGTGTGAATGGATTATGTGTGTGTAATTGTTATAGATAAAATGATGACTTGTATGTTTTCATTTGTTGTATACGCTTGAAGTCTATGTTTAGATAGTGCATGTATATCTTGTAATTTATGTAATATAAATGTAGTTAATATTATTTGAGACACTTTGTTGAAATATTATATCACTGGATTTGAATAAAACGAAATGTTTTTTTCTTTTCATTTGGTCATGAATTTATTAAAGTTCAATACTCTTCAATTATTTTCTTTTACAGTTCCCTAATTATTATCTTTTACAGTTCATTAGATTAACAACATATTCATATAAATAACATTAACACAACATACAAAATATACAAATAAAATGCAAAATAAAATTCTAGGAGTTTTTTTTTTTAAGCAAATTTGTAACGGTTAATTCATAAAAACCGTTACTAATTACACTTTTAGTAACGGTTTTCTTGGAAGACCGTTACAGAATTGTCCGTTACAGATTGTGTGCATATTCTGTAACGGTTCTTTCATAAAAACCGTTACTAATAAGTATAATTAGTAACGGTTTTTATGAATTAACCGTTACAAATATGCATAAATAGATTTTTTTTTTTACAATTCTGTAACGGTTCTTTGGGAAAAACCGTTACTAATATGTCATTAGTAACGGTTTTTATTAAAGAACCGTTACTAAAACGCACAGTCCCACTAGCATAATTTCGGCGCCCAGGAGGCTAAGTCATTGAGATCGAGAGAGAGAGAGAGAGGGGACTGAGGGTTGAACTGGGGATTCTACTTCGAGATCGAGAGAGAGAGAGGGAGGCAGTGGCGCTCGAGATTCTTTACGAGAGAGAGATCTGCCGAGCTTCTCTGCCGAGCTTCGAGGAGAGGAGATCGAGACTGAGAGATGGCAAGAGAGAGAGCTAAAGAGGAGATCGGAAGTGAGAGATGGCGAGAGACAGAGAGCAACAGAGAGTGGAGACGGAGAATTTTCAAAGTCACGCGACCTTCATCAGATTTTAACTCAGCGCTTCAATCTCAGCCGCCCATCAAGTGGGGTAAGAATGGGGTATGATAGTTTGGGGTCAATATATCCTTCCCCATATATATATATATATATATGTATGTATGTATGTATATATATGTATGTATGTATGTATATATATGTATGTATGTATGTATATATATATATATGTATGCATGTATGTATATATATGTATGCATGTATATATATGTATATATACGTATGTTTTTGGGGTGAAAAACATACGGTACAAAATACATATTAAATCATCAAAAATTAAAATTTGAACCGTACGGATGGAATATATATGTTTTGAATATGTTGTAGATTAATTTTCACAAGAATCAGAATATTATATCATTGCCATCATATATCATCAAAATATGTATAATATATATATGCGATTATGTGATGGCATTGATATAATATTCTGATTCTTGTGAAAATTAATCTACAATATATTCAAAACATATATATTCCATCCGTACGGTTCAAATTTGAATTTTTGATGATTTAATACGTATTTTGGACCGTATGTTTTTCACCCCAAAAACATACGTATGTTTTTTAGCCACTCCTTATATATATATATATATATATATATATATATATATATATATATATATATATATATATATATATATATATATATATGTAAATTTTGCTTACGGTCCAAAAAATTACACGTATCATAAAAAAATCAAATTTCAACCGTACGGATGGAATATATATGCTTTGAAATGTTGTAGATTAATTTCACAAGAATCGGAATATTATATCATTGCCATCATATATCATCAAAATTCATCACTATATATATATATTCCAATTATACATATTAGAACCTCTATAAATTAATACTGTCGGGACCGTAAAATTTTATTAATTTAGAGAAATATTAATTAATTGATAAATTAATAATTTATTAATTATAAGAGTTCTTTTATATTCAGCAAACTTAAATTTAATTTCATAAAAAAATGCATGAATATTAAATACTAGAAACTTGAATCTAGTTATTTAATGTACTAGAACTAAATATGTTCAATGTATAATGATGAAAGGAACTACTATATACACAAAAGAATTTTTTTTTTTTAAATCATACACAACAATACAATGGCTTCCCATCTAAAAGGTGTCCAAAAAACAATCATGACAGACCAAATGCATAAGACATAGATTATTAATTTTAGGATAGATTTATATAAGGTGTCAAAAAAAAACCATGATAGACTAAATTATGCTAGCTATCTTTTTAATTTTAGGGGATTATTAATTGGAACCGTAGATTTATATAAGGGTATTCAAAAAAATTATTAATTTATTATTTTATCTAATTTATTAATATACATAATGGCCCCAAGTCAGGTCCGGAGAAAACTATTATCTTAGAAATTATTAATTTATCGAATATTAATTTAAGGAGGTTCTACTGTATCTGAAATATTCCACTTGTTGAATTGAAAGTCTTTCATTCGCGAGGAGGTGGATGCGAAGAAACCCTCATGTCCAGCTTTGCAATGAAGATGAGATTGAAGAAACAACCATCGACTATGACCCCAAAAGAACTAGATTTTGTAAACAACATAGAGGAAGAATGAACTAAAAGCCATAAGCAGTAACCAAAAAGTCATAACAACACAATTAAAAAGTATATTGATCTAACATAATACAAAAGAGACATAGCAATCCAACTAGAAATTATAACCAATAACTAGAAAGTCATAGCAATACAACTAAGAAGTATGTCAATCAAACACAGTAAAAAAAGACGTGGCAAATTATCTAAAAGCCATAACTAGTGACTAGAAAAACATAGCAATAAAACTAAAAGGTATATCAATTAAATATAATATAATAAGGCATAACAATCCACTTAAATTCATAACCAATAATTAAAAAAGTCATAGTAATACAACTAAAAAGACATATCAATTCAACACAATATAAAAATTCATACCAATCCAAGTAAAACCCATAACCAGTAACTAAAAAATCATAACAATACAGCAAAAAGATAAATCAATCCGGCACAAATACAAAAGCGGTACCAATCCAACTAAAATCCATAAATAGTAACTAAATTCAACACATAAACCAACCTGCATAAACATACATTTAGTCAAACATCCATATCCAAGCAACCTCACAACAACAAAAGAATTAGCGACCACCAAACACCCTATTATTTCTGGTTGTGTTAAATAAACAATCCTCACATGCGTTAAAAATAAAGATATATGTTAAGTTATAAAGATATATCACAAATATAATAATATTTATACTAAAACAGGTAGAAAAGATATATGGTAAGTTATAAAATAAATATTACAAGAAGGTAAAATAATTAATCAAGTATATTAATTTGCAACCCAAATAGTGAACCCACACCTAACCACGTCATTAAGAAAATATAATCCGTCCGATTAAGTATTTTACCTAAAATCCATTTCATTAAGCTCTTAATCCGTCCGATTAAAATTAACCTTCTTTTTCTTTCTTCGTTGCTAAATTGTATGTCCCTCTCCTCTCTCTCCTGTCGCACGTCAGCCACAAAGCGCCACCAAATCTCTCCCCGTTATTCATTCTATACACATCGCTTTCTCTCTGAAACTTTATCTGATACCCCCTTCCTGACTTTGGCAAACCCTAAAGGCATCATCAAAACCAAAAATCAGACGAAGTCCGGCCCTAAATCCTACGACTGCTCAGTGATGCCTTTTCCGGCGATAGGTTTAACACTTCGACCATCAACCTAAGTAAGATTTTATGTCTCTGCACTATTTTTAGTAGGATTTATATATCTTTGTGTTTAGTTGATGGATCCATAGATGCTTTTAATGCGTATTCCTCTCTGTTTGGTTAATGGATGTATAGATGGTTCTTACGCTTTCTAATGGCCTTCTTTTGACTCATTATATTTATTACTATTGATTTCACTTTCTAATGCTTTTCCATGACATTAATCCCGCTATACCCATTTGAGTCCTCTGTTATGTCTTGATACCTATCATATTTCTTGAGCCTATTTTCTAGAATTGTTTTAATAATATTAATATTCTGATTAAGTATTTTTAGTTTAAGGGTTTGTATAATTGATTGTGATTAATTGATTGGCCAGGGAATTGATTGGAAACTAATTGTGATTAATTGATTCTATGCCTTTCATCGTCAAAAAACTAATTGTGATTATTGATTCATCAAGCACCTTACTGTCGTATCTGCACGCAATCCTTCCATCCAATCGACTGTGAAATGGGCGAGTTTGAGTCGGTTTCTAGAGAAGTTATGGTAAGTTCACCTGTCTATATATAATTTAATTACATAAATTGATTTTCATTTGTGTGTATTAATTGTTGAGTATTAATTGGTAACCTGTTTATAATTTTAACTCACTCTCTATGGCTAGCTAATAAAATGGAGAGTTCCAATTGGAAGAAACACCAAGATTAAAATTATCTTTTTTTAATAACCCTAATTACAAAAAAAATTTAACGTAAACAACTTAATTAATTGATTGTATACTGATGAACTCAAGGTAATTGTTTAACCCTAAACAATTAGTTGTTGCTCATTTGAGCAAGTATCCTTAACCCCATTATACCTCACAGCCTGGATTGTGCAATTAACCTCAGTTCGCTTCAATTAGAGCATCTTTATTTTCTGCTTGTGTTAAATTTTTTTTTTTAATGCAAGCTTGAGTGCTTGTGCTTTAAAGTTTGTAATACTTTTTAGGCTAGAAAGAACCAGTCATCAAAATCAAGAACTCATCTCAAGAATAAGAGTGATTACTGGTCTCTACAGATTATTATTTCATATAATTAAAAAGACGTCACTGAAAGGAGTCGTAGCAGAAACATATTTTTTTGAAGACTTGATTGCGAAGAATGATCATCAGATTGAAATTGGAATTGCCAAAGAGGTATAAATTAAATGAGACTTGACATTGTTCTTTTCAGACGGTATATTTGGAAGGAGTTTCTTATTTACTTGGTTAACAATGATTGTTTTTCAACTGCACATTCTTTTCAAATTGTTAAATCGATGGAGGGGTTTAACTTTAGCCAGCTTATAATGTTCTTTTATGTTTGACGATGAAATTTCTTGGATGATTCTCTCGTAGTTCTGGTATAGGACTGCACTGAATTTTTATCTTTATATTCGTAACATTTTAGAATCGAAGAGAATAAAAATATATAAGAATCTACTTTATTAGTCTCTCATTTTTTTTTCAATCTATAGATGTAAAAAAACATGTTAATTAATTCAAGCATTATTTAAATCTCATACTAAATTTGCAGGTTGTTGATCTTGTGATATCACATACTAAATTATTTGTGTACTAATTACTTTATTTGATCAAGAAGCACGCACTTGAAACATTGGTTAATGCAGTCGATGTGTAGAACATGGTAACAAAGATATATATTCAGCACTATTTAAATTATTTTGTTGGTGGTTTCAGTAGTTGATATGTACTTTTTAATGCTTTGAAGATTACCATGAGACGGTTCAATTACTTAGATCCGTTTCCTATGTTCTGTTTATTTTTTTAAAAATAATCTTGTTTTATTCTAAATGGAAAAATAAAATTTCAAAAATACCATGTACAAGTTTAATTACTTTCTTATCATTCACCTTTCATTTTTGTCATGCAGTAGAAAAAATGAAGTTCAATCAATAAGGACTATCAACTTTATAATCATTTTGTGGTGATATGAACCTAAACATTGAAGTTCAATATGGATATTGCATTGAATTTGTTGGATTTTTTTTGTTTACTTATAGATGAATTATTTTGTGCTGATGGTTCCTAAGCAATTTGAGGCATTGAATAAGAAACAAATAATTTGGAATCTGAATCTCACTGGAAATACATTTTCTCAACTCTTTTGGTTATATTTATATGAAAAATACTGTGGGAATTATAAATGGACAATTTTTTTTTGGCATTATATTACATAAAGCAGGATTATAATTATCTGTCATCGTTATAGAAAATTAAGATATGTTTTATTATATATTAACAAAAATATGTATCGCAGCATGTTATACATATATATTACATCGTCCATTTATCATAAAATAAAAGAAAAAGGAAGAAACCGCAGCGTTAGCGCGGGTATTTTCCTCATATTATTGATTAACTGATTCAAAAGATATTGTTGCAGAGTGAACACAAGAATAACAAAGGATGCTTGATCCAATATAATGCTGCAACAATTAGAAAAAGTATATTGTTAATCATAAAAGGAATATCTAATCTGAAACATATTAGATTCAAATAACAACGGATAAAACTGAACAAATTAAATAACAAATTGATATAATTTCATATCCATAATGTGTTAATTATGAAAGAAATATATTAATTTGAAAGTATTCATAATCAAGTAACATGGAAGAACAAGATTGTGTAGAAAGTGAGTGGAATCGGTTTGGCTTGCATAGTTCCAAAAGATAAATATTGTTATTCAATATCAACATAAATTAGCCTACACAACTTCTCTTGGGCGTTCTATCGAATAGTTTCAACGTATTTCCCAGCAATTGACGTACACAAAAATCGCCACAAATCGATGAAATCATACTGGATCATTTCGGATAGAAAAATGGAAATCGGAAAAAAGGAATTTGCACTCTTTCAAACAAAATGCGGATTAGTCTATTTTCGAAGCTCCTCACCGGCCATCGGCGATGAGGCGACATGCATGCTTCGCATCGGCACTACAACGACAGGTACGGACCGCCTTCAGATTTCTTCCCGATTCCGAATCTTAGATGGAGAAATAGTTGAATTTTGAGATTTGGGGGATACTTTGATTTGGATTCGCTGAACATAGCAAAAAGCTTGGATTGGAGGCATATTGTAATCAGGTAGGGTTTTGAGGTGATTTTTTTTGTTTTTCGTTTTTTTTTGTGAGTTTTTATTTTAGAGTAATGTGGTTATGAGTAGAAGAAAAGAAATTCAAAACCAGAGGAAATTGTGGAATCGAAACAAAAGGGAATAAAGGAAATTGAAGGAAAAACACAAAAGATGAAAAAAATGTTAGTTCTTTACAAATTGAGGTTTCTTGTGTAAAAACAGAGCTTCAAAAGGAGTTAGAAAATATGAAACAGATAGAAGCAATGCGTATATTGGGGTTTCTTCTCTCGAAACAGAGACTGAAAAAAATGAAAAAATTAATAAATATCTATATAGAGAAAGAGAAAAAAAAAATAAAAAAGAAATAAATTAGATAGAATATTACCAAATTGCGTAAGCTCATGAAAGAGTCAAATTTAGAGACCAAAAAATCAAAATTAATAGTTAAAATTGCACAAAAAGAGGCGAAGAAGTAGATTCTGAAACAGTTGAAAACTTAAAAAACGCTCGAGATAAAAATTCACGTGGTAATTAAAGAAATTAAAGTGTATAAAATGTCTAAAAAAAATCCCTCTTTTGACTATTGAGGCGTTAAATCAGAGTGAAAATAATAATACTTTGGTGTGTCTTGGTCTTGGCTTCACATTACAGTGGACACAAGGTGTTCGATTTAGTGTCTCAATCAGGTAACATACACTTGATCCATGACCCAATATAGTTTTGAATTAATACATATTAGTTGCATATTAGTTTCAATATTCCTTCCTTAATATACAATTTGCCTATTTTGATATTATTATTATCATAGTAATTTAATTATACTTTTACAATAAAAGTTGGGATTTTTTTATAACAGAAACTACAAACCAGCTGTTGCCTTAGCATAAAAATAGTAAGATTTAAATTGTGTAGGCATATTATTGCATACTTTAGTAGGGTAAGTGGAACCAGTTTGAAGCTTAATTGCACTGATGAGGATTAACTATAGATAAATTGAATTCATTTTAGGTTGTTCATGAATGTAACTAATGTTTTAGAGTGCTTTTGCAGATGTACGGTGTGAGGCCAAAGTGACTTTTATGTTGAGTTTCTTAATGAGGATTTTTGTTTCTCTATATGCTCTAACTAATTCAATTTTCTAATGTTCTGAAATAAATAAATAAATAAACAAACAATGGAAGAGCCATAAAGTTTTTTGTATATTTAAAATCGTAATTTTTTTCTCGTGTAAGTAGAGCGGATGAGTTGATTATATGATATTTCTTGGATGAGCTAATTGTTTAGTAACGTCTGATTATAGTTTTGTGTGTTGGAGTTTGGATCGTCTTATTTTGTATTGATGGAGAGAATCAATTTGGAGATGAGAATTTGAGAGAATCAAAGAGACAAATTATTTCCAATGGAGGGATAGTTTCCTCCTTTCTTTTTTTTTTAGTTTTTTATTTTTGTTGCTTTGTTTACAACATAAATAATGAGGGGTTTTTTTTTGTTTCCCAACTCATGCCCTCTATTTATATCCTATTACACCTTTTCAAAGGCACCCCAACATTACACCATTTTGGATGGATATACATCCTTTCATACATAACTACACAAGTACCCCTTCAAGGCACCCTTGCACATACCCTTATGGATATGCATCTTCTCATTCACACCTTTTGGATGTAAGGGTGTATATCCATACATAAACTAAGAAAACTACTTATAACCTATGGGTCATGGGCCTTACAACTTAACCCAATAATTATTTTAATCTAATTTTAAATAAATAATATTAAGGCAAGAGTATTAATTTCAATACTCCCCCTTAATGCTTTTGCCCATCATGCCCTTCAGTTTTCTAAAGTGTTTTGGTGAATATATCTGCCTTATGGTTCGCCATGACTTCATCATCTTCGACCACTTCGTGCGGTTACGGAAGACGAAATCCTTCATGCGGACTTCATCATCTTCACATGAGAGAGCACTTGTATTTTCATGTTTCTCCCCAATATCTTCTTTCACCTTTAACTAATTTAATTTTTCCACGGCTTCGTTTGCTATATACTCCGCTTTTTTTGCGGAAAGAGATACTCTTTGTTTAGGTATTTCCATTTGTTGTGTGGCTTCGTTTGCCAACACACCACCTGCTTTCGTCATAGAAGTCTCTACTCTTTGTTTGGTTTTATCATTTTGTTGTGTGACTTCGTTTGCCAACACACCACCTGCTTTCGCCGTAGAAGTCTCTACCCTTTGTTTGGGTTTTTCAACCGGCTTCCAAATTTCTTTTTTCTTAATCATTTTTATCTCTTCTTCCCTTGGTTTGAAACTCTCAAATTTCTCAAGGTCAAGCATTTCATGCCTTAACCTTGACATATCTTCAACACCGGCTTTCATTGCCGTGTGTTTCAAAATATTGAGAATAAGGGAGAAATTACGATTATTTTCCATTTTAATATTCTTAATTAATTTTCCTCTATTTTTAGGCTTATCGTAAATTTTGCAATATGTACCTTCAAGTTCGCTAAAGACCGATTCGTTTTCGGTCATATGGTGGTTACACCCGCTATCAATGTACCACACTTCGTATTTTCGTTCTTGGGCTGCGTAACATGCATAAAAGGTATGTTCCACACCGTTTTCCTCCTCGGTCTAATTGGCTTGCTTATTTGTATTATATCGGCAATTCTTTTTAAGATGACCGAATTTCTTGCACTTATAGCATTGGGGTTTTCCTTTAAACTAACAATCTTTTTCTAAATGAGATGACCTTTTGCAATTATTGCACCTTTTTTTATTTCCTCCATAAGACGATTCTCCGTTAACCGTATTTTGGTTTGACGATTCGGTTATAGTGGTTTTCGATTGGAATGCGCTCTCAAAAGATTGCTCGGTATCCCTATTTATCCTTTGGTCATATATTTCTAATGAACCCATTAGGTCATGTACATTAAGGGTTGAGATATCTTGAGTTTCTTCGATAATCGAGGCCATGTTGTCATATTTTGGCGATACGCTAATGAGGATTTTTTCACAAACTGACTTCTCGGAAAACTCCTCGTTTCCTTGGAATCCCTTTTGTAGGATTTCCCACGCTTTTTTTGCGCTTTTTGCCTCGATTATTCTGGGAAATAATTTTTCCGAAATCGCTTGTTGTAACAAGAATAATGCCTTTGTATTTTTCTTTTTCTTCTCCTTCATCTCTTGCTTCTTCTCTATCGTCTCTTTTCCTTTCTCCAACGACTCCGCATCTTCATACCCCTCTTCTACTATTTCCCATAAATCTTGAGAAATTAGAAGTGTCTTCATCTTAATACTCCAATAATCATAATTTTCGCCATCGAAAATGAGTTGTGAAGAATTTGGGAGCCCAGATACACCGCCTTGGTTTGTCATGGTGATCTCTTTCTACTTCTTCTACTAAATTCAAAACACCGTGGCTCTGATGCCAATTTGTTGGAATTTGGATCGTTTTATTTTGTATTGATGGAGAGAATCAATTTGGAGATGAGAATTTGAGAGAATCAAAGAGACAAATTATTTCTAATGGAGGGATAGTTTCCTCCTTTCTTTTTTTTTATTTTTTTATTTTTGTTGCTTTGTTTACAACATAGATAATGAGGAGATTTTTTTTGTTTCCCAACTCATACCCTCTATTTATACGCTATTACGCATTTTCAAAAGCACCCCAAAATTACACCCTTTTGGATGGATATACATCCTTTCATACATAACTACACAAGTACCCCTTCAAGACACCCTTGCACATATCCTTATGGATATACATCTTCTCATTCACACCCTTTGGATGTAAGCACTACTAAAAAAAGCCTTATAGTGGCAGTTTTTTATTTACTTGTTGGCAGTTTTTAGTGATGCAAAAATGGGTAGTGACAGTTTCCAGTCCACCACATAACGTGCCACTACTGGAGGCGCTGCAAGCATTGTTGTGACAGACTATGAACCGCCAGTATGTAGAAGCACTTATATCTGCCACTAATTTAGTGTTGCATACGCTTGTAGTTTGAAGCACTTATGAGCGTTACTACTTTGAGGCAAGTAAAACCGTCTCATATTTGAAACACTTAAAACTAATTCAAAGTTGATGCACTTAAAACTGTCATTATTTTGAAGCACCTAAAACTGCTTCAATTTTTATGCACTTAAAACCGCTACTATTTTGAAACACCTAAAACTGCTTCATTTGATGAACTTAAGACTATCACTATTTTAAAGCACCTAAAACAACTTCAATGCATTATTCATATATATCAAACAAAGGGACTTCATATCAAGAAAAAAACCCCACAAATACAAGCTTTCATATCAAAATCCATTATAGGATACGTAAATATCATATACCATTGTAAATTTACAATATAACATGTCTATCACTATGTCAACAAAATACCACATAACAACCAAACTAAACATAAATACCCAGATTACCCAAAATATAACATTTCCCTATACCAACAGTCGAAAATACCACTATATCATATCTAAATACCATATGACAACCATTATAGCATTAGAATACCCAAAATAAAGGAGAAAAATACCTCCGAAATCAAGCACGCTCCTTGAAGGTGCACAACACAAAAGAGTCTAACAATCCATTGTTTGGAGATGAATCGCCATCCTTGCTTCCAATCTAGTCATGACATAACCAAATTTCATTATTCAATATTAATACAATAACAATAACAAAATAAACTTTTAAAAATGACTTGCAGCAAGAAAATTTCCATTGAGGATTTCTAATTGGCCTTATAATGCATATAAGTCACCTATTGCATATTTAAGAAAAAAAAGAAAATAAGTAAATAAATAAACAGAAGAGTAAAAAAAAAAGTGAAAATTATATTGTTTTTCACAAGATCGGCATTAATCTCATTGATAAAAGGCTCCAATATAACTTAAAAAAAACAACACAATCAGAATTATTTACTCTAAACTTCTAAAAGAAAATAAATCCTAAAATCAGAATTGAGAATAAATAGTAATTACAAATAATTCTAATAAAAAAAAATATTATTATAGAATGAGCCAATACCTTGAAGAGATACAAGCATAAAATTTCCTCTTGGGTTTCTTATTTACTGAAGAAAATCCTAAAAACTATACTTTAGAAGGATATTGTATTTTTCATTATTTGTCAGCATAAAATTAGTCATGAGAATCGCGATTAATGAAATAAAAAATAAATTAAAAAACCTAGTGCTCACACGTATGTACCCCATAAGCATTACGCATGCTGCATCATAACAATTAGAAAAGACTCCAAGCATCGACTTAAAACTTCAAAATACTGAAAAATATAAGTTGCAAATATAGTATTCATGAATTTCAAGCAGCTATAAGCAAGTAATGAACCTAGTATAAATAAAGTGTAATCAAGCAATTAATCAATCATTAAGCCCAAGTTAGTCTCAAAAACAGAAACCCTAAATCGAAAAAGAAGAAAATAAAAGAATCAAAGAAACCCCAAATCCAAAATCTTAGATTCCACAAAACAAATACCAGTAGAAAAAAGGTAGAGAGAGAGCAATCACATCTCATAGAGGCAATCGAGAGAGATTTGTTGTTGTGTTCCCTCTCTGCATTTCATAACTTAAGGCCTCACATCCATTTCGCTTCAATTGTCAAATAAAACAAAACAACCTGTCAAGGAAAGAAAAGATGGAAAATATAAAATAACTAGTACATATAAATACTTAGATCCAACCAAACTTAAAAGTGAGATTGTGATTGTTTAATTCAAATTTGGGGAATATATTAGGCAAAATAAATAATAAAAGTTTAAAAAAATAATAAATAACCTCCAAGAAGGAGTAGGTTACAGAATCATCCTTCAACCTTATCATCTACCAAGTAATTTAACTACAAAATAAATAAATAAGTATATAATATTAAACAAAAATCAATAATTTTCTTCATTGCTGACCAACTTGCACAACTAAGTGCTTAATTTGAGGCCAAAGCATTCACTCAGATTTAGTGCTTAAATTGAACAAATCATTAATTTCCTATGAAAAAGGTATAACAATTATCAATACAACCAATGCGCATATAAACTGAACCTGGTGTGCAATATACCAGATTAGTTCGATGCTGGTTCAGTTAACCCTAGTAATGGGCTGGTACATACTAGTATCGATACCCATTACTTGATGAGTTGATTCAGTTAAATACTATGAAATTGCAAAAAATCCAATTATTTAGCTTTAAGTGTGCCAATACTTGGAGAGGCGAACATAAGAGAGAGGGATGGGATTGAGGCAGTACCTCTTCAAGTTAAAAAATCAATTAACAAGGAAAATTAACAAAGCAACAAATCAAAGAAATGAAAAGAAAAAAAAAGTTGTAAAAAAGAAAATTGAGAAAGGGATGAGATTTGAGGCAGTACCTCTTCAGGTCGCGGAGCTCGGCTGCAGGCGAATTGAAGACAGATCATACGGCCAATCCCTAATAAAAACATTACAAAATAAATAAATATTTTTATTAAATTAAAATACATAAATTACATTCATACCCTGAAAGAAATTCTATTTATTTATTTACTTGTGTAACATTAGCAAATCAAAACCTAATCATATATCTAAAGGCTCTGAATAGGACCAAAAGTAAGAAAAAAGGAAATGAAAAAACAATTAGATCTCTGAGTATGATTATCGAGCTTTAATAAATCAACTGAGATAATTAAAACATGAATCAAAATAAATCAATTGGATCTATGACTATTACAATCGAGATTTAATAAATTAATTGAGATAACTAAAACATCAAAACGAAAATAGGGTAAAAAAATAGAGGAGACGAGACATTACTGGCCGGCCGGCCAAGGGGACCTCTTTGCGGAGGCGAGCTCACTTCCGGCCACTGAGAGCCAGTGACTTCCAGGCGCTGAGCTCCCCACACTCCCTTCGCCAACTCCGCCTTGTACTTCGCCAGCTCCGTCTTGCACTTCGTCAGCTATCTCGCCATGGAGAAAGGAGTTGAATCTGCGTAGATCTGAAGAGAGGCGAACTGAAGAGGAGACTCGTGGAGTTCAATCTAAAGAGGAGACGTGGAGTTCAATATGAAGGGTGCGACGGGATTGATGATTTCAATGGTGAAATTTGGGGAGGGCGGAATTTCAGTACGAAATTTGGGGGTTGCGGGATTTTGATACTAAAATTTGGGATGGGCGGGATTAGTTTTAGAGAAATTTTGTGAGAAGCGGAAGGGATACTGGCACTGGGTGATCGTGCGATACTAAATTTCTTGCGAAAAACGTGTACTGGCACTTACCATCATGCCAGTACATTTTCACCAGTACAGAGCTTGTTTTTAGTAGGGATGTTTTTAGTAGGGAAGGTATGTACATATCTATACATAAACTAAGAAAACTATTTATAACCTATGGATCATAGGTCTTACAACTTAATCCAATAATTATTTTAATCTAATTTTAAATAAATAATATTAAGACAAAAATATTAATTTCAATATTGTGACGTGTACTATTGTTCAATTGTTCTTAAACAAGTTATGCTAAGAAGAAGGGGACAAAAGTGGAGAAATTAAGAAATTAATTAAGAATAATTTTTGATTTTATATCATGACTAAAACCATTTCACATGGACAAACAATTTACCTATCCTATGTATAGGATTAGCAGCCTAGAACATGCATGAGCTCTTGATAAGGTGATGAAGATGCTCCTGATTGAATTGATTGTATGAGTTGAGTTTTGCATTTGTAATGATGAAGAATTTGATTCGAGTGATTCTGAAGTAGAGATGGACGGAGATGAGTTTGATTTTGACGCAGATGAAGTTAGGGCATCAAATGCATCCACGTCAGCAACTATTGAGGATGAGCATGATTTTTAAGTTAAGTTTCTTACTTTCTATGTGTTTGTTTTATTATTCAGATTATGTAGGACATTTTAGTATGTTTCATTATTCAGACTATATTTTGTGGTTTGTTTGGATGTTGTGTTAATGTTATGTCGTGTTGAGTACTACGGTTTGGATTTTATTTGAATGTTATATTAATATTATGTCATGTCAAGAACTTCATTTTGGATTTTATTTGGATGTTGTGTTAATGTTAAGTCGTGAATTTTATTTTATATTTTATTTGTATATTTTGTATGTTGTGTTAATGTTATTAAATATAGTATAAATAATACAACGCAAAAATTGTATATAATATATAAAAATACTAAAAAATATAAATCCGTCTAGGTCCGATTAATCTCCGATTAATCCCCGATTAATCTTCGATGGTCCCGACCGCCCGACTAGCGCCTAGCGCATTCTGTAACATTGCATATATCTAACGAACAATAGAATAAAATAAAATATTCGGCTATTTTATATTCCACTATTCTTTTATTTCATGTTTTGCGGAACCGACCTAATTGAAAGAATAAAAGATGAAACAATGTTGGGTTTTCTCTTCATGATGGGCCCTGCCCTATTATTTCCTTTGCAATAACCAAAGATTTGGGAGTTAATTGTAAAATGCACACATTAGGGACTCTTGTCTTGTCTTTCCCTCTAACGGCGGGCCTTTCTTTCTTTTCTATCGGGCAAAGTCTCTTCCCAATCGATCTCTGTCAATTCAATTCTTCCCGCTTTCTACTCCTCTCTCGCCCACGACGGAACCAAGCAATCTGAAGCGCACGGCTGACGGAGCAATGAAACCCTCTACGAAAGACGACCAGCAAATGGATCCTGCGCCGCCTCTTCCCCCTCCGTCCGGCGGCGCAAATCTCATCACGACCAAATCCAAGCCGAAGCCGCCGTTCAGGCCGGCCAAAGACGACTCCAAACCCCTCCTCCGTGACCCGGTCAGTCAATGGTTTCAATTTTACTATTTTATTGGGGCCTAATCAGTAATTTTTTTGTTGTTATTTAATCGAATGTTTGTTATTAATGTCAGATTTCAAGATCAGAACCTATACAGACTGAACAAGCCATGCTGCGGCTGCCTCCCTTTCAGAAGAATTCAAGCCAATTCTATGATTAATTTTTGTCAGATTAGATTAGATTAGATTAAATCACTGGAAAGCTGACAAGGCATTATTTCTTGATTAATCAGTCATGTTTCTGTTTACTTGTTCTGGTATTTTGGGTCAGTAATGATTCCTTGTTGATGTATTAAGTACTTGAATTACTGTGGCAATGATAGATCAGGGCAAATTGCAATGCCATAGTGGGTTGAGTAATACTTATGCATTTCTTGTATATACTCATTTTTCGATCTGATATACTTTTTTGAGGGTTATTCAAACATTGAGGTTATTCAGCAATTGACGGTATTAATTCAATCTAGTGATTTGAGATTCCTGTCAACAATTCACACATAACTCAGATTATTTTATATAAGTTGACCTTAATTGCAACAATATCATGCACAATAGGCGATTCAACCTTCATCCCTATGCTTAGATGATTATGACTGTTTTATGAGGAAAATTAGATGATTACTGGGTGTAATAAGATGTACAAATAAGTGCTGAGCTTGATTTGTTTTCTGAAGTGAACTGAATTATCATCTATAATCGCATACAATCATATGATTATAAAGAATATAATTCTATCTAATAGGTCCTTCTTGAATAACACTCTAGATTTATCGCCAATCTAAACTAATCTTTTCTCAGTTTATATTGTAATTTACTTCTAATATATAAAGCTTATGTTTTGGGAGAATTTTGACACGTGTTCTTTGATTTTCTGTGATTTTTACTTTGTAGACTATCATGTAATGAATTAGATTTACTTAAGAATATAAAGAAAAGTGGATTCATTGCATTTTATACCATGTGTAGACAAGAAAAATGAAAAAAAATGCTTCCATCACTGGGTCCCACAAGAGAAGTATATCATGCTGTAAATTTGTAGAGGTTCATGTGTAGTGAGTTATTTTTATGACAATAAACTGACCCGCCATACAATATATTTTTTGCCAATGGTCCCAAAAATATATTCCAAACACACGTTGCTGGCTAATTGAGTTGAAATGCAAATCTGCAAATTAGTCCAAGCACCACTAATCATATTCCAATTGTACAAAAAAATGCCAATTTTTAAACTTTCGAAAAATATTCAGTACGAATAATCAAAATTTTCACAAATTATAAATAAAGAAATTTAATAAATTTATAACTTTTTTATATTTTATATACTAATTCAAAATAACATATTTTATTTTTGTTTCTTATTTTGAAATAAATAATAAGAAATATTCATTATTTCCAAATATATATTTCAAAATAATATTACTTTGAAATATTGTTTCATATATTCTTATAAAATAATGATTATTATTTATTAATCTAGAATAAATAATTATTTTTTCGAAATAAAAATATATTATTTTCAAATAAAATATATAGTGCTATAATGCAACACATAGTTATAATTATTGTTTTAAAATAGCATACAAAATCTAAATCAGTAATAAAAAAATTAAATGATCTTTGTCTAGAATATATTGAAGATTTGATTTTTTTAGTGTGAATATCATGCAAATTTAATTATAAAATGAATAATTTTTTTGGTACAATTTGAAGATACTTAGTGATGCTTGGACTAATTTGTAATTATTTCATTTGAAGTTTATACACGGCCCATTTGTTATTATTGGAATAGGTTTCAAACAATATGTTTTTTTGATATTCCAGTTTGTAATTTATATATGAATGGAAAAAGTCCTAAAATTTAGTTGTCCAATTTTTTTTTAAAGAAAAAGGAGCCAAATCAAAATACATTGAAAAATGAAGGAATATTTATCAAATACCCCTCGACTTTTCTTAGTATTTTAAAACACGTTTCACCTTTTAGATTCCTACAAAAATTATTTAATAATTTGATTGAATATTTTTACCCCTTATGTGTTTATTTTAATATAACATTTATTTGATTTTATTTTGGACTAAAAGATCCCTCATTTAAATTTTCTTTATTTTTCATATTTATTTTTCTTTCAAATTAAAATAATAACTAAAAAATTATGACACAAATATATAATTTTTTTAATATGACAATTTGTATAAAATATTATTTTCTTATGATATACTAAAATATCATATTACTATATCAAAATAGAAAAAATAGCGTCTCATTTTTTAATAAATTTATTCTCACTAAACTAATTTTAATGGGTAATTTTCCAATTTTCAGTTTGTTGTTGTAAATATAACCTACTACATTCATCAACTTATCATATATTCATTATTTCAGTTATCTTTATTCCGAATAAAATTTCATGAAATTACCATTGGAAAAACAAATATCTTTGCTCAACACTTAGTTTTAGCTCATTTTCATAAGATATCAAAATGAAAACATGTTTTTTCCTTCTTAATTCTTAATTTGAAATTAGATCGAATTAGTTATTTATAATTACTGTGGAGTGAATTTTCTTATGTTTTTTCTTTAGTTCTTTGTTTGCTCATTGCTGGTTTTTTATTATTAAGACTTACATTCTTTTTTATTATTAAGACTTGCATTCTTGTTTTTGCATTTAAGCATGTAGGCTTAAGTTTTTACATTTATTTTTTATTTAGATATAATTACTTTAATAATATATCCTCCATTATTATGTTGGGATGCAATAATAGATGAAAAACTTACAACGATATATATTTTTTTATGATGTAAAATCATAGATGGTATTACATATATTAACCTTATCTCTTATGCATCTCTAAAAAAATGAAAACAAAAAACACAAGAAAAAGTTATGGACAAACAAGCAAGGATATGTCTCGCTTTAGGATGCATAGTTATGAAAGATATATTGTCTATATTCATAATTTTATCTCTCTTAAGTAAAAGAGAACAAAGATTTGAAAATAAAATGTGATTTATATTTTTTGTATTGTAATATTACGGTGTATTCTATTTGTTAAATTTTAAATGCACAAAAATATGTCCGAAGCTGAGCGAGGTCCCTACTAGTGTTTCATAATTCTTCTGGAATAAATTTTTTTTACTTTATTTTTTTGTCAATCTTCCGAGAAGAAGAAATGACTCCAGAATTTGGTTAATACCCTGAATTTGATCTGGTTCTTGACTCTTTTATACATCTCTATAGTATATTATGATGTTTTTAATTTTTATATAATTATTAATCTATATACTGTTTCATCATGCCTATATACTATTTTTTACTTTCAAGGGTTGTGCTACACTGACGCTTGCAAGATTTGGTCGTGCCATCTTTTGCATACTTTCATTTTATTAAGGGACAAAATATCTTCATCCATAATATTTCCCAGTCTATAATTTTGGAACCATCATGATTTGTGAGTCATGACGGACAGTCAGTCGGTCAAGAGAAATTTAACTCAAATCGTAAGAGAAAGAAATTAAAGTTCCTTTCCATTCACTAGAAGAAAATTTACAACTGAAAACAAAAATTGAAACATAAGTTTACATACTAACATTCCATTGTCTTCTATCAGTATTACTCTTCAATTGATAATTTTATAAATCTTGGAAACCCCAGAAACCTTAATGAATGGATGGGAGCCTTAATCAGTCAGCAGTGATTGTTTTGTTTTCTCCCCCAAACTGACATATCATGTTGTTGCATTCAGCTCTAGAAGTTTCCTGAAATAAACTATCTTTATTGATTGATTAAACAACGATTTAAAAATCCTATTTATAGCCCTAATTATTCACTATCAAACAAAATTGATTTTAACTAACTTTACATGACTTGTTACACCAAATACATACAATCAGATTCACTACATAGTTTTATCCCTACAATAGCCACATAAGATCCTTCATAAGAGGAGCTGTTTTCTTTTTTTTTTGACACTAGCCTGTAGGGATACACAACACATACTAGAAATCATATCTAATTCTATCTGAAAATTCCTCTAAAGCCCTCTCTAAAATTCTGCTGGATGCAGAATTCGGTCCTCTCACCTGTAAAAAATAGGGGTAGTCTGGGTTATCACCTCCATTAATACCATTAGAGAGTTTAACAACAATTTCCTGAATTTTTTTGAATAGTAGCACTATTTTGAAGAATAATTAATCAGATAGCATGATTTTCAAAATATTTGGGTAGGTAGCACTTCCGCCAGACCCTCTGGCGGAACTGAGTAGTTCCGCCAGAGGGTCCGGCGGAACTAGGGAATTTTTTTTTTTGCTAATCTCGGCCATTTGGCACCCTTAAACATCCTTAATTAATGAAAAATGCTAGTTCCGCCACTGGGTCTGGCGGAACTAGGTAAAATTTATTTTTGGCCCAATTTAGACGGTGAAATTGGCCCAAAAATGACGAAAATATAGGTTCCGCCAGACCCTCTGGCGGAACTATCTAGTTCCGCCTGTGGGTCTGGCGGAACTAGACATTTTCCCAACTTACAATCTGACCCAAAAAGTCCAAAAAAATGGTCTAGTTCCGCCAGACCCTCTGGCGGAACTAGCTATTTTCTAGCTAGTTCCGCCAGACCCTTTGGCGGAACTAGCTAGTTCCGCCAGTGGGTCTGGCGGAACAAGACCATTTTCCCAACTTACAATCTGACCCAAAAAGTCCAAAAAAATGGTCTAGTCCCACTGGCGAAACTAGCTATTTTCTAGCTAGTTCCATCAGACCATCTGGCGGAACTAGCTAGAAATAGCTAGTTCCGCCAGTGGGTCTGGCAGAACTACCCACTGCGTTTTTTTAAACCCGAATTTAAACCCGTCCGACCCTCATTTTAACCCTACCCGTCCGTTCGAAAAAAGAAGAGAAAAATTTGGGGGCGAAATTTCATGCGATTTGAGAGGAAATTAAAGGAGAAAGAGGGGAGAAATTAAAGGAAGAGAAGGAGAAGTTAGAAAGAAGAAGAAATATGTAAGTTATTTTGTTTGATTTTGAGTTTTGATTAGTTATTTTTGTTGATTTGGTTGAATTGAAATAAGTTTTGATTGAGTGAAATTAGTGCGAAATAGGTATGGATTTAGTGAGATTAGTTTGAAATTGGTTTAAATAGGTTGATAGTATTGAAATTTGTTTGAATTTTTGTTGATTTCTTTAGAGAAAAATAAGAACAAAGAGAAGAAGAAGAAGAAGAAGGAGGAGAAGAAGAAGAAGAAGAAGAAGAAGAAGGAGTAAATTTTTCGTCAAATTTATTCGGTATGAAAAAAATTTGTAATTATTTTTTATTACTTAGTTATTTTAAAGAAAAATATAATATAAATTTATTTAGTAATATATTTATTTATAGTAATTGTGTATAGTTTTTTTTAATATATACAATTTTTTGTATTAAAAAAAATAGAATGAAGCAATTTGTTTATTTTTGTGTTAAATAGTATGTTTATTTAGTTATGTAAAAATATATTGTTTAGTTATTATTTATATAGGGATATTTTTATCAATTTTATTCGGTATGAAAATATTTAATAATTAATTTTCAATATGTAGTTATTTTAAGAAAAAAATATAATATATATTTGTTTAGTAATATATATATTTATAGTAATTGTGTATGATTTTTTTTCATATATACAATTTTTTGTATTAAAAAAAATAGAATGAAACAATTTGTTTATTTTTGTGTTAAATAGTATGTTTATTTATTAATGTAAAAATATATTGTTTAGTTATTATTTATATAGGGATATTTTTATTAATTTTATTCGGTATGAAAATATTTAATAATTAATTTTCAATATGTAGTAATTTTAAGAAAAAAATATAATATATATTTGTTTAGTAATATATTTATTTATAGTGATTTGTTAGGTTTTTATTTTTGACTATATAGTATTATTCCTATTAAAAAAAAGAGTGAAGTAATTTGTTTATATTAAAAAAAGATTGAAGTAATTTATTTATAGTAATTGTTTAATTATTATTTATATTTAAAAAATAAAATTTATATAGGGATGTCATCTAGGGGCGGATCTAGTCGTGCGGATCGGGGGAAGGCTCCTATAGTTAAGCCAGAAGGTCCGGTATATCGTCCGCTGAACGAATTCCAGGATGATCACAGAACCGTATGTTTCAGCCAACCGGACTACACCAAGGCAGTAGCGAAAGGGGGTTTCCGATACAGGCAACATCATATTTAATGTATTGTATATAAAATTATTTCTATATATCTATTTATTTAATTATGTAAAAATAATGTACTTATATGTTTCGTTTCCGCAGGTGCCATGGAATGTTCAGTTCGAGCCATATTTTGCGAGTGCGTGTTTGTTACAAACGCAGAGAATCGGTTATATACCAATCGATGGCATACTGATAACCGCTCTGCAGGAACGGTGGAGAAAAGAGACACATACGTTCCACATGCCGCACGGAGAAATGACCATAACGTTAGAGGATGTTTCATGCTTGTTGGGGTTGCGGGTGGATGGCAAGCCCCTTTGTGTGAATAACAGCGGTATTAATTGGGCAAATAAAGCCGGGGAACTACTCGGAAAAACACCCCCCCAAGAGATGTTCAGAGGATCAGGAAATAAGAAAAGCAACGTGTTGGTAAAAAAAAATGGTTCATGGAGAATTTTGCCGATTTGGAGTGTGATGCCCCCATATTACGAGTCGAGCAATATTTAGAGCTTACATGATCGGATTTTTTTCCGACATTTTATTTACGGATCCGAATGGGGACAGTTATTCGCTCATGCCCCTGGTACTTTTACAAGAAATGAATAATTTGCATGAGTGGGCATTTGGGAGTGGGGTACTTGCATACCTGTACAGAGAGCTGTGCAAAAGTACAGGTCCCGATCGGAAAAATATGGGAGGTTGCATCTTATTATTACAATTATGGGCTTGGCAACATTTTGCGACCGGAAGACCGAGAGTTTCATTGAACCCGGCAAGATTGAATATCTACGACGATCCGGATTACAATGATACGGTTGGCATGCTCTGGAGAGATGCAAGAGTTAAAGAGGATCCGTCGACTACTCATTTGTGGGCGAACCGCGACATGTTAGACAGCATCCCTCAAAGTGATATCTTTTGGGCACCTTACGAACCATACCGCGATCGGCTACCGCCCATTTGTCAGGAAGAAAGAACTATGGCACTACTCAGTGTGCCGTTGATTTATTTCTGGATCGTCGAGCGTTATCGTCCTGAGAGGGTGATGCGACAGTTCGGGTATCGGCAAAAAATACCCCCGGAAATACCTGAAGCCGACAAAATTGCCGACAAAGAATTACGCGACCTGACGAATTTTAAGGGAAACGATTGGCGTAAGATTCACAAGAATTGGATTACACGTTGGAACGATAAATGGTATTGGTATTCGCAAATGGATCCCCTGGAGCCGTATACCCCTCTGGATTATGATGGTTACATGAGCTGGTATTGGCAGAATTCTGATCCGTTAGTGCAGAGCACCATTTCGCACGGTTCGAGCACATACCGCCCCATGGTCCCCGAAAAAAGATTAGCGGTAAATTTTTGTAATATTTTTAAAGTTAAATTTAGAATTATAAATTTTTTATTTTTTTTAATATTTTAAGGCACAAACTGCCATGGAGGGAGCTCGCATAGGTTTCAGAATGCTCCGAGAATTTGGTGCAAATATGAGGGTGGAAGTAAGGGACGGCGTCAGAAAATGGTTGGGATGCCAAAAACTAATTTGTACTCAGCTTAATGAGTATCCCGGCGATACTGAGTGGGAGGTGCTCAACGAACCGAGAGCAGATGCGGGAGGAGAGGAAAGAGGAGAAGACGTCAGTCAGCTCACTCAGATGCATACTCGGAACCAGGCGAGAGGGAGAGGAAGAGGACGCGGCTGTGGTGCACGCGGCCGTGGTGCACGCGGCGGAGATGTTTAGGGTTTATGTTAGTGTTTTAGGGTTTATGTTTTGAGATTTGGACTACGTTATAGTTTATGTGTTTGGGGTTTAGGGGTTATGTTTGGGGATTTGCATTATGTTGCGGATTGTTTGTTTGATTTTTTAGGGTTTATGGTTTATTGAGATTGTTTTAACTTAAGCATTACAACTACTCAACAATAAATAAAACAAACTAAATAAAATAAACAAAATGAAAACAAACTAAATAAACCAAACTACGGTCCATTGTAACGGTCTCCACCCATTTGTGTGCACTTTCGTTTAGTGTGTCCTGGTAATTTAGCTTATAAAATGTCGCTTCCACAATTGCCGTAACATGTAGTTTTCTTATATCTTTGAAAACAAAATTCATCACTTCGGCGTTATTGCTAGTTGGTATGCCCCACCGACGACCTTCAGTATCGTACGAAATCGCCCAATTTGATTTATTTATCTTTTGTAACCAATCGGTCGCTGAACTATCTTTTTTTTTTCCATTTTTTCCCATATCTTATTAAATTTATATTTGTTGTGCGCACGTACTAATCCTTGAATCATTGGAACCACTGTTTTGTCTGTTACAGCATTACTGAAATTTGCTTGAAGATGCCGCATACAGTAACGATGATAACCATAAGGTGGCAGCCACCTTCTCACTCTCATTGCGCTAATTATGCCAGCATGCCTATCCGAAATAATGCAATACATATTTTCTTCTCCGAGAACATCACGCAAACAATTAAAAAACCACCCCCATGTCTCATTCTTCTCCCTATCAACTAAAGCAAAAGCTAAAGGAAATAACTGAACATTTGCGTCGGTACCAATCGCCGTCAGTAAAGTTCCTTGGTATTTTCCGGTTAGAAATGTTCCATCTACTGTTATGACGGGCTTGCAAAATTGAAAACCATGTAGTGATGGGCCAAATGCCCAAAATAGACCTTCGAACTCCAACTTACCATCTCTATTTGGGGCACCAGTTTTAAATGTATACAAAGTACCAGGATTTGTTAAGATTATTGCCGCCATCAACTCAGGGAGCAAATTATAAGCCTCCCTCCAACCCCCAAATAAGAATCGAAACGCGTGTTGTTTTGCGTGCGAAGCCTTCCAATACGATATGGTATATTCAACCTTCAATTTAACGGCTTCTATTATGGTTACAGGTTTAACATCTAAATCCGCTCTTACGATATCTAGAATTAGCCCCCCAACAAGCGCACTCGTTAACTGTTTGTGGTCTCTTCTAGGTGTTTGGTTAATACATACGTGTGGTTGTCTAAATGTTTTAATCTCCCATAAATTATTTTTTTTATTAATCGAAGCGTGTATCCTCCAACTACATCCTCTAGTACCTTCATCTTTAAGCTTGCATATCACAATATATCTCGTTTTATTCGAGTGGTCTACTTCTATTTCTCGGTGATGCTTCACACTGTATGCTCTTACAGCCGATTGTAATTCTGATTTCGTTTCAAATGTACGTCCCTTATACAATATTTCATCATCATTTTCATTCACATTCATGCCAGATAAGACATCATTTCTCGCATATTCCCACATTGAACTATCTTCGAATTCAGCAGCCGGCGCATCACCGAAAGTACCTACATTAACCATCTCACCCTCTTCCGTATATATAAATCCCGTCTGATGGTTCACTCTCTCCATTTCTTCATCGCCATCTCCATAAATTTCTTCCTCGTCCTCTGACTCCATTTCGGGTTCCTCATCTAATTCATTATCATCATCATCTATTTCAGGAAGTACATTATTGCTCACACGTGCCATATCAAAGGTCGCAAACGGGTCCTCATTCGCATTTTCAATATTTATTTCATTTTCAACGGGTTCTAATATCTCATTTTCATCTGCATTTGGAATTACATTTGATGTACTACTAGTTCCTATCTGATATTCTTTATTTTGGACGCGATCAACATATATTTCTAATTCCTCCATCCCAACCCTTATGACGCGCTCCGCAAAATTAATCAATTATGTATTATTCATAATTTTCACTAACCTATAATGCCAAATTCCTTTCTTAAGGGAAAGAAGCCGACCTCGGATTAAAAGAATATCATTATACGACCAACCGAGATTCTCATAAATTTCGTTACACAGTTGGTCATAATCCCTATTTGTGGTTGTACTTTCTGGAATATAAGCCGGTTCCTCCGGGTCGTAATTGCATCCGTTTGGTAGATTTACAATAAGACCATCATAATATACAAGAATTTGAGAGTTTTGTGCCATTTTCTTCAACAAATTAACAACAAATATATAATAAAATCAATTAATTATTTAATGAAAACACAATCTATAATATAATACCTAATTTTCGTCTTTCTTTTCTTCTATTTTCTCTACTTATTTGGGTCAAAATCACCTCAAATACACTTCAAAATCGCCTGAATAGTACTTTTATTTTTTGGGGGCGGATTTTAGGTTAGATTGGGGGAGAGAGAGAAAGATTTTCCTTTTATAACAGGCTCAAATGATTGAACAAGTTCCGCCAAAGGATCTGGCGGAACTAGGCTATTTCTCAATTTTTTGGGGTCAGACCTGTCCGGAAGACACGCTGATACAGGTTCCGCCAGATGGTCTGGCGGAACTACTTATTTCTAGCTAGTTCCGCCAGACCCTCTGGCGGAACTAGCTAGAAAATAGCTAGTTCGGCCAGAGTGTCTGGCGGAACTAGACCATTTTTTGGGACTTCTTGGGTCAGATTGTAAGTTGGGAAAATGATCTAGTTCCGCCAGACCCACTGGCGGAACTAGCTAGTTCCGCCAAAGGGTCTGGCGGAACTAGCTAGAAAATAGCTAGTTCCGCCAGAGGATCTGGCGGAACTAGTCAATTTTTTTGGACTTTTTGGGTCAGATTGTTAGTTGGGAAAATGGTCTAGTTCCGCCAGACCCACTGGCGGAACTATCTAGAAAATAGCGGTCTGGCGGAATTAGACCATTTTTTTGGACTTTTTGGGTCAGATTGTAAGTTGGAAAAATGGTCTAGTTCCGCCCGACCCACTGGCGGAATTAGCTAGTTCCGCCAGATGGTCTGGCGGAACTAGCTAGAAAATAGCTAGTTCCACCACTAGACCATTTTTTTCGAATTTTTGGGTCAGATTGTAAGTTGGGAAAATGGTCTTGTTCCGCCAAACCCACTGGCGTAACTAGCTAGTTCCGCTAAAGGGTCTGGCGGAACTAGCTAGAAAATAGCTAGTTCCGCTAGAGGGTCTGGCGGAACTAGACCATTTTTTTGGACTTTTTGGGTCAGATTGTAAGTTGGGAAAATGTCTAGTTCCGCCAGACCCACAGGCGGAACTAGATAGTTCCGCCAGAGGGTCTGGCGGAACCTATATTTTCGTCATTTTTGGGCCAATTTCACCGTCTAAATTGGGCCAAAAATAAATTTTACCAAGTTCCGCCAGACCCAGTGGCGGAACTAGCATTTTTCATTAATTAAGGCTGTTTAAGGGTGCCAAATGGCCGAGATTAGCAAAAAAAAAAACTTCCCTAGTTCTGCCAGACCCTCTGGCGGAACTACTCAGTTCCGCCAAAGGGTCTGGCGGAAGTGCTACCTATCCAAATATTTTGAAAATCATGCTATCTGATTAATTATTCTTCAAAATAG
>CM050900.1:3125000-3127500 GCA_027726005.1 Juncus effusus | reverse complement strand
TAGTGATGCAAAATTTGTGTGTGTATCGGAAGGGGTGAATAAAGATCTGAATAAGAGTGTGGTTGAGAAGGGAAATGGTGATGTTGGTGATGATGGAAGTAACAGTAAGGAGGGGGGACTACGAAAAAGAAAGACCTCAACAATCCGATGTGATTGTGATGCTTTCATGCGCATCAAGTTCAATAATTTCAATGGCGTGTGGACGATTATCAATTTCGATGATAGCCACAACCACAAATTAGTGAGTCCGTGTAAGAGGATAAGATTGAAATCGAATCGGACATTGCCAAGTGCAGTTAAGAATTTAGCCACATCATTTCATTTCCATAATATGGTGCTTTCTAAAATTCCAGAAATTTTTGGCGGTGCAACCATAGGATATGATAGTAGAGATATTTATAACTATATGTTAAGATCTAGAAATATAGATGGTGGAGATACACAAGGTGTGATGACATATTTCAGGCAAAGGCAAGCGCAAAATCCTCAATTTTTTTACGCGATTCAATGTGATGCAAGTGGAAGGGCAATTAATTTTTTCTGGGTTGAAGCACGAGCGCGAATGTCATACCAATATTTTGGTGATGTGGTTTCCTTCGATACAACATATCGGACAAATAAATACCGAATGCCTTTCGCACCATTTACCGGAATAAATCACCATAGACAGTCAATTCAATTTGGGTGCGCACTTATGCAAGATGAGACCGAGGTGTCTTTTAAATGGGTTTTTGAAACGTGGCTCGAAGCGATGGGAGGGCGCCACCCAAAAGCTATTCTAACGGACCAAGATTTGGCAATGAAGAAAGCGATTGCCGATGTGTTTCCGGACAGCCGTCACCGGCTTTGTCTTTGGCATATTATGAAAAAATTTGGAGAGAAATTGTCGCATGTTTATAATAGCAAATCGCCCTTCAAGAATGAAATACAAAATTGTATATGGAATACATATAAGATAGAAGAGTTCGAAATGAGATGGATGGAGTTGATGAAGAATTGGAATTTAGAAGACAACGAGTGGCTTAAACAATTGTATAATATTCGTGAAGCGTGGATCCCGGTTTATAATCGTAGCACATTCTTCGCCGGTATGAACACAACCGGTCGAAGTGAGGGTGTGAATTCTTTTTTTAATGATTTTGTTACTTCGGAAACCTATTTGACGGAATTTGTTGTCAAATATGATCTAGCCATGAAACGGATTCAAACACGAGAGAGAGATGAAGATTATGTGTCTGAATATAAATTCCGAATTGTGGATGATGAAGACTATCTATTGAAACATGCGGCAAAAATTTATACAAGAAATATTTTCAATAAATTTAAGGATCAAATGGATGCAATTAAGGGTTTGAAGATAGTAGAGAGAAATGAGAAAGAGGATGGAATGGAGTCATTTTTGGTGGCGTCAAGTCGTCGAGAATTTGACAAGTTTACCGTGATATTAGACCCGAACACAAACGAGGGTACATGTGAGTGCCAACATTTTGAGTTTGTGGGATTTATGTGCCACCATATTATAAAAGTCTATAACCGAAATGATGTTTGGGTCATTCCACCCGGATTTATTCTCCCAAGATGGTTGAAAGGGGCTAATAAATTTAGATATATAGATTCGGAGGAGAGAGTGGAAGATGGCCAAACCGAATCGGAAGCCTTAAGGCTTAGACACATGTGTGACGGGTCGACTAAATTGGCATGTTTAGCCGCATCAAGTAACGAGGCGTATGAAATTTACATGGAAGGTCTCAAGGAGACAACCTTAAAGATTTCAAAACTCAATTTGAATGGTAATGAAGAAATAGAGAATGATGAAGAAAAGGGAGATATGGATGCGGGGGGAAGCGAGAATGTCACGTGTGAATCATCTCAAGTGTTGATTTCCGATCCGCACATCTCTCAAACTAAGGGGAGGAAAAAAGAATGTAACTCGATTAGGTGGAAAAGTGGGGTTGAGTTGTCAAATGATAAGCCAAGAAAATGCAATTATTGCGGGGTACTTGGGGGTGGGCATGACACGAGAAATTGCCCGAACAAGAAGAAAAAGGATTAAACAAGTTTATTGAAGTTTCTGCATTTTAGGGACTTTTGTGTAATTCTATACATTTTAGGGACTTGTGTGAAAATCTATATATTTTAATGCACTTTTATGTAATTCTATGCAATTTAATGGACTTTTGTGTTTTTTATCAATATGTAATCAGTATATAAGTATTATTATAATTATAATAATAATAATAATAATTATTATTATTATTATTATTATTATTATTATTATTATTATTTTTGTCTTCTATTATAGTAATGTGTTTTTCATCAGTATGTAATCAGGAAATAAAATTCTAGGCGTTTTTTTTTTTTTAAACCGTTACAGATTGCGTGGGTATTGAAGCCAATCTGTAACGGTTCTTCAGTAAAAACCGTTACTAATAGTGTAATTAGTAACGGTTTTTATGAATTAACCGTTACAAATATGCATAATAGATTTTTTTTTACAATT